>JAPUBX010002615.1:600000-856710 GCA_028672205.1 Proteocephalus fallax
TCTTTTAGAAGCTTTGGCAAATCCATATCCTGGTAAATCTACTAATCTAAAATTACCATTATCAAAAAAATTGACAAGTCTAGTTCTACCTGGAGTAGAAGATGTTTTTGCTAATTTTTTTTGATTAGCTAGAGCATTAATAATTGAAGATTTACCTACATTAGATCTTCCAATAAAACAAATTTCGGGTGTGTTGTCCATAATGTACTCTTCAGGACAGTATGCAGACTTGATAAATTTCATTACTATTTTTTTACAGCTCTATTATAAATCTCATTAATTTGTTTTTCTGTAGGTTTTCTACCCATTTGTCCATACATCATTCTTATTGTATCTTTCGATATAGGTGGATTTTTTTTCATTTGTTTTTTAAATATCTTAGTAGCTATAAAATAACCAAGAGCAGCTCCTGCAATCAAAGCTAATGGGATACCTAAACCTAATGCTAAACCTAATTCCATATTTTACCAACTTTATTAATTTATTAATAATTATACATTTTTTTATACAAAAATCATTATTTATTTTTATATCTAATATAGTAATAAACCATACAAAGTTTTTTAGAAAAAAAGACAACTATTTTTTGTAATTTTTATCTACTTATAATATTTCTATTAAAAAGAAAATAAATATAAATCTATTTTAATCACAAAATAGAAAAAAATTGGAATTTTTTAGTATTTTTTTAGAAAAAAAGAGTGAATATTTTTGATAAAGTGAATATGAAAGGAGGAAATATGACAGAAGAACAAATAAATTTATTGAATATTATGAAAAAAAAGAAGAAAATTGATTATATATTATTTAGTTCGCTTGTTAATTATGGATTAAGTATTTGAGGTAAGATTTTTAGAAGAAATTTTTATAATTCACCACTGGAATTTAATGATGGAATGGTAGTTATTTATAACGCATATAATAAAGTTATGAACAATTACATTAATTTTGGTTTAGATAATACATTATTTCTAGTTAATTTTGGTAACTCAGTTAGAAGTTTATCATTGAATTATCTTAAAAGTTTTGCTAGAAAAAAACATAGTATTTTAAATAATTCAGAAGATATAGGTGAAATTAATAATATTGATAAATATGTTGCTTTCACTAATACAAATTCTGATAATAGTATAAATAAAGAAAAAATAGAATATATTTACAAATTATGTAATAACACTATTAAGAAATCAATTGTTAATTTAAAACTAAAAGGTTTTAATAACAAAGAAATATGTACTAAACTAAATATAAATTCTAAACAGCTAGAGAATCAATTTTATAACATTAAAGCTAGACATTTAAAAATGAGTGAATCAAACAACAAAAAAATATTTAATTATTAAATAAAATGCTAAAATAATAGTAAGAGGTTTAAAAACCTCTTTTTTTATAAAAATATGTCAAAAAAAATAACAAAACAAACTGCAAATAAAATAGGATTAATATACTCAATTAGTATATTAGTTGGCACTGTTATTGGTGTTGGTATTTTTTTAAAAAATGGAAATATTTTTGCAGAAAATGGTAATAATCCTATTGGAGTTTTAATCGCCTGAATTATAGCTGCAATAATTTCTTTATGTGCTGCATTTAGCTTTTCAGAAATTGGCTCATCAACTACAGATCACGAAGGTTTAGGGGGTTGATGTAAAAAATTTATTTCACTTAAATTTGGTAGATTTATTTCAATGATACAACCATTTTTTTATTATATTTTAATTTCTTTTTCAATAAGTATATATGCTAGTGAAATCTTATTTTCATTATTTGATTTTGATCAATCAATTCACTTTGGAATAATTATGGTAGTTGGTCTTTTAATATTCATGTCCTTTTTATTGTTAAATTTTTTATCATTAAATATTTCAAAAAAATTACAGTTGTTATTATCTTCTTTAAAAATAATACCAATTTTAATTGTAATAATAATTGGTTTAATTTATGCAATTAAATTTCCAAATACTTCTTTATTTAATCCTGATAATAAATCATCTAATTTAAGTTTTGTTTCTATTATAATTTCACTTCCCTCTATTTTATTTGCATTTGATTCATTCACTGGTATTGGTAGTTTGTCTTTAGAAATTAAAAATCCTAAGAAGAATGTGCCATTAACTATTGTTATTGGAATGGGCTTAGTTGTAGTTGTATATTTACTTGTAACTATTTCTTTAATATTCACAGGTCAAGGAAATTCTTTAAATATATTCAATGGATTATTTTCAGATCCTAATTCTGCAAACATTTTTAAAATAGTTTTTACATCTTTTTTATTAGTATCTGTTTTAGGTGTAATAAATGGCTTTTCAGCTATTTCTATTAGAACTTGTAACTCGTTAGTTGAAAATAATTTGATTTACAAAGCTTCAAGTTTTGATAAATTTGTTAATACTAAGATATTTAAAAAACAAAAAAATAACTCTACTGGATTTATTTACAACATAATTCTTTACTTGTTTTTATTTATTTTGATTTTAATTCCATCATCCATAAATAATACAGATGCTTATGTAGATGGAATAAGTAACTTCCCTACAACAATTTTCTTTGGAATTTATGGGGTCGCTATTTTTGGCGGTTTATTAAACAGAAAGACTAAAAAAATTGAAGTTAAGAAAACAAAAGGATTTTTATTATTTGCACCGATAGGGGCTTTTGGATGTTTATTTGTTTTTATATTTCAGTTTTTTTATACATTTACTTTTAGGAATATTATTGAACCGAATGATGCTGCTAATTGAGGTTTATTTTATCAAAATAATATTAATGTACAAGTTTGAGAATCGTCAATTTTTTTCATTTCATTTATTTTAATCATTTTTATATATGCATTAACAAATTCTTTTTTAATTGATAGAGAAGAAAAGAAAAAGAACCTTTTCAATATTGATGCACCTATATTAAAGGAGTATAATTAATGAATAGTGATATAATATTAATCTGTGATAATTGTTTGTCTAGAAATTATCATTACAGGAAGAATAAGAATTCTGCCAAAAGACTTGAGTTAAATAAATTTTGTTCAAAATGTAATGCAACTACACTTCATAAGGAGTCTAAATAATGTTAAATAAACCAGAAGATGAATTAAATAAAGTTGAAAAAGAATCTGAATTTCATAAAATTAAAAAAGAAATTATTAAAAATAAGAAAAAAACTAAAGAAGAAAAACAACGGAAGAAAATAGAACAATCAAAAGAATGAGAAGTTTTAAAAAAAGAAATTAGTCTTTTAAAAATAGATGTTAAAGCAATTAAAAAAGATTACAAAAAAGAGAAAAAAGTTACTAAACTTAAATATAAAAAAGATAGTAAAGAAAAAGACAAACAACTATCAATCATTAAAGATAAATCATATTATAATATTTGAAAAATTTATGATGAAATTAACAACAAAAAATTTAAGCTTCATAAAAAACATAATACATTAATATGAAACTTTAAAAAATGAATGTTTGGTATAGGAAAAGAGTTTAGGAGAATATGTTGATCTCCACCAATAGTCACAATAAAGTATTTAGGTATTGTATTGTTGATAATAGGGTTATTAACCGCTGTGTTTACACTAATCACTTTCTTAGTGAATTTAATATAGAAAATAAAAGAAAATAAAGGAAACAAAATTATGAAAAAAATAAGTAAAAAAAATAAACTATTCGCTGAAGAAGGACAATGATACATTATTACAATTGTTAGTGGTAATGAAGATTCAGTAATTAAAAATCTTAAAGGTAAAATCCATTCATATGGTTTAGGGGATTTAATAAAAGATATTAAAGTAATTAGAGAAACTATTGTTACAGAAGAAATATTCTCAGAAGATGATTTACCTTCTACTTATGGTAGAAAACAAAAAAATGTTGAATGACAAGTTTTTAAAGATGCAAATGGTAAAAATAAGTATAAAAAAATTAAAACCGCTGTAGTTAATAAATTTTATGGATATATATTTATTAAAATGATTATGACTGATGAAGCTTGATATGCTATTAGAAATACTACATTAATAACTGGTATTGTTGGTTCTAGTGGTAAGAATGCAAAACCAATTCCAGTAGGTGATGATGAAATTAACAGTCTTCTTAATGTAACTCAACCTGAAGATGAAACTATTATTGAAGGTTCTGTTGTAACTGCAACTGAAGATGAAATTATTGTTAAAAAAATTAAATTCTCTACAAATCTTTCTGTTGGCCAAAATATTATTATTATAAATGGTAATATGAAAGATCAAAAAGGAACTATTGTAAAAATTGATGAATATAAAGGTGTTGCTGAAGTATTAATTAATATTTTTGGTAGAGACACTAATACAGAAGTTTCTTTTGAAGATATCGAATTAGATAATAAGTAGTATACATGAATAATATATTGTTTATTTTTTTATATATATTTCTTGGAATTTGTATAATTCAATTTACAGCGTTTTCAATATTATTTATTTTACAAAAATTATCTTTAAAGAAAGAATATAAATTAAAAACAAAATTTAACTATTTCAACGACAATCCAATTGCTTCTAATTTAAAATCAATTAATTTTTTAGCTGAGAATAATAAAGAGTTAAAAGAATTATTGAATTATTTTATAGAAATAAATAAAATACATAAAAATCAAATGAATGTTATTAAAAATCAAATAATGGAAATATCTAAATTTCAAAAATATTTTCATTTAATTTCAATTTGAAAATATTTAAAAATAATAGAAAAAAATATTCAAATTTTAGAAGAAGAGGAAGCTGCATTTAGAATATTAAATATTGATACATATTCATATTCTGAAAATTCAAATAATATAGCCATAAAACTATCTGAAATATTTACTGATTTACAAATATTTTTAAGAAATAAAAATATTATCATTAAATATTCTGATGTAACTAGAACTATAGATAAATTAGATGAAGAAATAACTAATACTAATATTAAAATAAATGATAAATTATTATTTATAAATTCTTTTGACCTTCACCAATGTTTTATTTCTCAATTATTATTAATAGAAGAACTACATCAAATATCGTGTTATTTTTATTATATTTATAGATATGATATTTTGGCAAAGACACTTATAAATGAACTATCCTCTTTATTAGAGTCAAATGAATTAGAAATTTCTAAATCTAAAAAAATTGCAATTGAAAATAATTTTAATAAATATAAGAAAAATATAGAGTCTGTTACAGACTTAATTACTAAAGATAAACTTAAGGAATCTAAAATGATTTTAAATGAAGGGATCATTTTTTTAGAAAATGAAAAAATTCAAATAAATTCTGAAAATCTATATAGAAAACTACTATCTAATATTTTTAGTGATTTTAAAAAAATAATAAAAATATTTTGTGATAATGTTGAGAATTTTAACTTAAAAGATATATATCAAAAAATTGCTGATGACTTATTTAGTGATAATCAAATAAATACTTTAGTAACTGGGTCTATTGAAGATATTCAAATTATTTATAGTCATATTCAAAATTTAAAACTTAAACTAAAAGAAAAAAATATTGAAAGCCATGATACTATCAAAAATATAATAATAGCATATAATCATATTTTAAAGTTTATTCAAGAAAATGAAAAGTTGCACTCTCTATTAATAGAAAAATCAAATCAATTCTTTTCGTTAGTTAATAAAGTTTCTCAATGTGAAATTAACTTAAAACAATTAACTTTATTTTGTAATAGATATAATGTTAATTCTACAGAGCTTTCTTCTGACTTAGAAACAAAACTAAAGCTAATAAAAGAGATTAAAATTAAAAATTTAAATGATAATAAATTAATTGATTCAAAACTTATTTCAGAGATTACACAAATAGAAAATTTTATTAATCAGGCACATAAAGAAATTCTTGATGATTATATTCTCTTAGAATTATCTAAGCGTTTAACTATTTATTTTAATAGATACTATAATAATAATGAGTTAGTACCACTTTTGAAACAAAGTTATAAACTATATGATGAAGGAAACTATAATGAGTGTATCAATAGTTATATAAATATAAGTACCAAATTAAAGAAAATAAAGAAAGCCCCAAACAATGCCATTTAATAAAACAATAAATCAAGATTTTTATCTTAAGAATAATAGAATAGTTTTATCACCAGAATATATAAAGAGTAATGCGGCACGTTTTAAAAAAATAACAGGTACTCGTTTAGCGTCAGTTATATCAAAAAATAAATATGTTTCTCCAATTAAAATATGAACAATGATGGTTAATATTTACAGTGAGCCTATTGATCCTATTTATGGAGTTGTTGGAAATTTAATTGAACCAAAAATACATAAATGAGTTTGTGAAAAAACTAATATAAATTTTAAACAATACAATCCTTTTGAAATAAAGTGAGATATATTTAAAGAAAATAAAATATTTGGAGGAATTCCAGATGGAGAACCCGTTGATAATAATGGTAAATTACTTTACCCTACACAACCTATGTTAGAAATTAAAACTACATCTATTGATTCTTTTAAATTCAAAAAAGAAGGTAATTTATTTGTATTACAAAAAGATGCTAATAATAATCCAATAGTAAAAAAAATTGGTGAAAAAAAAGAAAAATGATTTGATTTAAACAATGATATTATTATTCCAGATGAATATAAATATCAATTAGGTTTATATTGTTATTTACGTAATATTACTGCTGGTTTGTTTGCTATTTGTTTTCTAGAAACAAAAGATTATATTGAACCAAAAGAAGTTGATATAAATAAAAGACATATTGAATTAGTAGAATTTAAAGTTGATTTAAATGAATTCAGAAATATAATTGAATATGCAACAAATTGATATGAAGAATTTATTCAAGGTGGTATTAGTCCAGAACTATCACCAGAAGATTTAAAATGGTTTAATGATGAAAACAATGGATAAAATAATTTATTTAAAATATGGCGAACTAACTTTAAAAGGGAAAAATAGAAGAGAGTTTTCTTCACTTGCATTCAATAATCTGAAAAGAGCTTTAAAAGAATTTGAAATTACTTTTAAGAAAAATTTTGATAATGTAATTATTTCTGATATTAAAGATGAAGTTTTAAATGATATTATTTATATTAGTACTAAAATTCCTGGTTTTTGCAACTTATCTATTGCATATATATGTGAAAAAGATATTGATATTATTTCGACAAACATTATTAAATTATTAGAAAATCATAAAACTTTTAAAGTAATTAGTAGAAGGAAAGATAAATCTTTTTTTCTAAACTCTGATCAAATTAATAGAAAAATAGCTAATGATATTTTAGCGAATGAAAATAGTGTAAATAAAGTTGATATTCACAAACCTGAAATAAAGATAAATATTGAAATTAATGATGTGGCAATTTTTTATTTTAATAAAATACCATGTTGCAATGGTCTTCCAGTAGGAATAAACGGAAGAGTATTAGTTTTATTATCTGGAGGTATTGATTCATGTGTTGCTAGTCACCTTTTGATGAAGCGAGGCTTACATGTTGATTTTTTAACTTTTATAACTCCTCCTCATACTTCTGATATGGCACTTCAAAAAGTTATTGATTTAAGAAAAATAATAACTCTTGATAATAAAATAGAAAAATCAAAAATTTATATATGTAATTTTACAAAAGTTCAAAATGAGTTAAATCATATGGATAAAGAAAACTACCGTATAACTTTATTGAGAAGATCATTTATGAGAATTGCTACAAAATTAGCTATTGAAAAAAATTACCAAGCATTAGCTACTGGTGACTCACTTGGGCAAGTAGCTTCACAGACAATCGAAAGTATGAATGTAATTAGCGAATCAACTAATCTCTTAATATTTAGGCCATTAATTACATATGACAAGAATGATATTATTAAAATCGCTAAAGAAATAAATACTTATGAAACTTCAATTTTACCTTATGATGATTCATGTTCTTTATTTGCACCCAAAAACCCTATTACTAAACCTAAAATTAATATAGCAAAAGCATTAGAATCAAATTTAAATTTATTAGAATCTATAGAAGAAATAGTTTATAATAGCATAAATGAGTTGGATGATTAATATGATATTGAATGATAATTTAAATAAAGTAAAAAAAATGGGAGAAATAATTAAAGAAAATAATTTATTTAATATTTTTGTCCATGAAAACCCTGATTGTGATGCGCTAGGTTCGTCTTTGGCTTTGAAAGAATCTCTTGAACTAATTAATAAAAAAGTGAACATTGTTGGAATTAATGAAGTCATTGCTGAAAAATATAAAAACATATTTTCCCTAGAAAAAGAAATTATTGAAAACGGAGACTATAATTTTGAAAATTCAGTAGCAATCATTTTAGATACTTCTAATGTTGAAAGAGTTTTAAATTTTCCTAATATTAAATTCAAAGATAGTATTAGAATTGACCATCATATTTTTATTAAACAAATAGTTAATTTTGAATGAATTGATATTGAATATTCATCGACAAGCGAGATGGTTGGATGATTTATTTTAGAAAACTCTTTTCCAATGAATGAAAAAATATGTAATTGCTTATATTCTGGTATTTTAACAGACACTGGAAAGTTTATGTTCCCTAGCACAAAAAAACATACGTTTGAATTGATAATAAAATTCTATGATTATAATTTTGATAAAAATAAAGTACAAAATAATATTTTTTTAAATAGATTTAATGATTGTTTATCAGATTCAAAACTTAGAAAGCATATTAAAATAACAAATAATGGAATAGGTTATTTAATATTAAATAATCGTTTAGTGAAAAAATATAAATTACAAAATTTAGATCAAAAAGTTTGACTTCTTTCTGGAATGGTGGAAATAAAGGTTTGATTTTTAATTTATTTCAATAAGAAAAATAATGATTGAAAATGCTCAATCCGTTCTAGAGAATTTGATGTTAACTCTGTAGCTAAAAAATTTAATGGTGGGGGCCATAAATTAGCGTCTGGATTTAAAGTGCAAAATAAAAACGAATATAAAAATATTATTAAAGAAATAGATAAATTATTTATCACTACAGAAAATGAATAGTAAAAAATATTTTGATATAAAAAATGGTATTTTAGTTCAATCCATGACAAATACTAAGACACACGATATAGAGGCGACGCTAAACCAAATTAATAATTTAAAAGATGCTGGATGTGATTTAGTTAGAGTTGCTATATTTGATGATAAAGATATAAATGCACTTAATGAGATTGTTTTAAAATCACCACTACCAGTAATTGCTGATATACACTTTAATTATTTATTTGCAATACAAGCAATTAAAGCTGGAGTATTCAAAATACGTCTAAACCCAGGTAATATTTCTTCAGAGGATCAAATAAAAGAAATAATCATTGAAGCTAACAAATATAACACTATTATAAGAATTGGTGTTAATTGTGGTTCACTTCCTGGAGATATTGAAAAAGAAAATGGAATATCTGCAATTAGCATGATTAAGGCTATGGATAGGTATTTAGAATTATTTAAAAAACATAATTTCGATAATTTAGTGCTTTCACTAAAAGCTTCAGACCCTCTACTTAATTTAGAAGTAAATAGAATTGCTTTTAAAAAATATAATTATCCATTACATATTGGAGTAACTGAAGCTGGAACTATAGTTAATGGCACAATTAAATCAACTGTTGGTTTAGCACCATTATTATTAGAGGGAATTGGGGACACAATTAGAATATCAATTAGTGACAACCCGATTAAAGAAGTTGAAATTTGTATAAATTTATTAAATATTTTGAAACTTAGAAGTGACCGTGTAGATATTGTTTCTTGCCCTACATGTGGTAGACTTGATTATAATCTTTTTGAAGTGGTAAATAAAATAGAAGATTATTGTAAGAACTTACACTTCCCTTTAAAAATTTCTGTATTAGGGTGTATTGTTAATGGCATTGGAGAAGCAAAGCATTCAGATATTGGAATTGCTGGAAGTAGAAAATCTGGAATTATTTTTGAAAATGGAAAGATTTTAAAAACTGTAAAAGAAGATGAACTATTTGATGAATTAAAAATTTTAATAAATAAAAAATATAATGAGTTTTTAAAAAAACGAATTAAATAAAATACCACTTTCTTTAACTTTAATTTTTACCATAATTATTTTATTTTCATATTCAACTAAATATTTGCTTAATACACAATAATATTTATTTTCATCTTGATATATATTGCTTAAATTGTATGTTACATTTATATTATTAATAAATAGTGATAATTTTTTTTTATTTTCAATTGAATTATAAACATTTTTATTTATTTGTATGTAGGTATTACTTTCATTACTAAATAATATACCAGGAGAATATCTATCAATTTTTATAAAAAATAAAAATATAATAAATATTATGCTAATCAGAAAAGAAAAAGTAAATATTATATAATTTTTATTATGCATTTTGTATCTCTATAATATTATCAAAATAATTATAATCACTAATATTATGATCAACCATGATTAAGTAATTATTCTTCATTATTATTGGTTTAATATTATTCAATAAAATTTTTTTAAATTCATCATTTACGTTTGCAAGTAACTCATCTAGTAATAAAACTTTATTTTTGTACATTAACAATGATAAAAATAATAAAATTTGTTTTTCACCTGTAGATAATTTTTCTATATTATTTAAAGAACTAATATTTATTTCTTTTATTATCTTTAATATGATTTCTTGGTGTTCTGATTGTAATAATTGAATAACCTCTTCTTCACTAATATTATATGAGCTAGAAAAGTACATTACATTATCATTAAATCATTTATCTGATATCAATAAGTGATTTATTCCATTTAATAAAATTTTATCTTTAGAAATAATTAATTTTGATAAAGATTTTAACATAGTAGACTTTCCTGATCCATTTTTTCCTATAATTAATGTATTATTACTTATAGAATATTTTCCAATTTTAATATCTTGTAAATTCGATAAATAAATACCAACATTAGTTGAATGTTCAGCACCAATATTAATAATATTACTTAAAACTTCATATGAATATTCAATATTTGGATATTCTAGAAAAAAAGAAAAGATATTTTTAAATGATGAAATATTCATTTGAAAAAGACTAATTGAAAAAAACATTAGTCCAATAGTATTTTTTTCATTGATGATAGATAGTATGTTAAATAAAATTAATAACAAAAATATGAATGACTGTATTGAAGAATTAAAGAAATTTATTAACATTTTTTTATAATCAAATTTATAATCTAAATTTTGTATTTTAAAATTAATACCAAATATTTTATTTTTAAGATTTAATGTTTTATCAATATTTTTATTTTCTTTTACTAAATTAATAAAATCTATTTTTTGTTTTACATATTCATTTTCATAACTATAAGACTTTGTAATATATTTTTTATTTATTGAATGCGATATATAGTTGATAAATATAATAATTAAAACCATAATTACTATTATTAATAAGAATCATATATTTATGACTGATAAAATTATACTTGTTAAAGTTATAGTTAATAAATCGCAAAATATTTTATTAATTGAATATGCATAAAAATTAGAAATTAGATTAATGTGCTCTCTTAAATTTATTAAATTATTTATTTCAATAGAATCAAAATAATCATTTTTCTTATATACTAAATTATTGAGACACTGATAATTGATGATATTAAAATAATTTATTTTATTTTTTAGTGAAAAATGATTTATAAAAAAATTATTAAGATTCAAACAAATGAATGATGTTAAAAAAATAATATTAATTGATATTAAATTATTTAAAGATTTATTAGAAATGACATTTTCGATAATTTGATTTAAATAAGTTCCACCAAAAATAGACAATAAAATTATTAATAAATTTATACCGTTAGCTATTATTATTGATCTTCAATCTATAAAATTTATAATTTTTTTTAACTTAAAATCAGATTTAAACATTTTTTTATTTTTATTACAAAATATGATTATATTTTGGAATTGAATTTTTAGATCATCATATGTTAAGTAATATTTCCCAAGTTCTGAATCATATACTTTTAATCCGTTTTTATTTTTTTTACAAATAACATAATGTAATCCTGATTTATTATTAATTAGTAGTACAAATACTCCCATTATTTCTTTTAGTTTAAATTCCTCAAATTCAATTTCATATGAATTAGCTTTTATATTATATTGTTTTAATAAATATTCAAAATCGTATAAATTCATCCCCATTTTACTAATTGTAATTTGAGAAAGAAGTTCTATTTTATCAATATCTTTATTATGAAAATGTTTAATAAGTGATTTAATCACACATATTCCACATTCATTTTGGTTTCTTTGCTCATTAATATATATCACAAGTAAATATATTTTTTAATTTCTTAAAAAACACTTAATAATATATTTAACTTAAAAATCATTTATTAAAAATCTTTTATAAAAAGATTCATACCTTTTTTAATAAAAGTAATTATTCAGCTGATTCTTTCAACATTTTTTTCTTAAGAAGTCTAATTTTTTTACTTCTATTTTTTTCTCTTTTTTCTTTTTGAACTTTAGCTTTGTGAATTCTAACTTTTCTTCTTCTTCTTCCCATAACATTCTCCAATTAAACTTGTATTATTATACATTAATATGTTAAATAAAAAAAATTTGTTATAATATATAAGACATATTTATATGTTACTATAATTTATTATAGTTGAGCATGTGGTAGACATTAGTCGTTGACCCACGTAGCGAATTAATTTTATGAAAGTAGAGGAATTGCGTGTGGCTCCTAAGAAAAAAGAAATAACTAGAATTGCAAAATTAGAACTAGTTGGTGGGCAAGCTAAACCTGGTCCAGCACTAGCTTCTGTCGGAATAAACATGGCCGAGTTTACAAAAGCGTTTAACGATAAAACAAAAGATAGAAATGGGCAAATTGTTCCAGTGGTAATAACTGCTTATAAAGATAAGAGCTTTGATTTCATTACTAAAACAACACCAACAACAATCTTATTAAAAGAAGCTGCAGGGATTAAAAAAGGTTCTGCAACTCCTAAAACAGTTAATGTTGGAAAAATTACTAAAGAACAAGCTTTAAAAATAGCTGATTATAAATTAGTTGATATGAATGCTAATGATTCTGATGCAGCTTTAAGAATGATTGCTGGAACAGCTAAACAAATGGGACTTGAAATTGAAGGTTTTGATCCAATGTCTAAATCAGGAAAGAAGGTTAATTAATTATGCCTAAAATTTCTAAAAAAATGAAAAATATAATTACTAAAGTTGATAATAAAAAAGTTTATCCTATTTTAGAGGCTATTGAATTGGCTCAAAAAAACTCAATATCAAAGTTTGATGGATCAATAGATATAGCTATAAAATTAAATTTAGATACTACAAAAGCTGAACAACAATTAAGAGGTACTATTTCTTATCCTAACTCTATAGGTAAAGTTCTAAGAATCTTAGCTATTGATGAAAATACTGATGCCGCAGAAGCTAAAGCTGCTGGTGCTGATTTTTTTGGTGGTGTTGAAAAAATTCAAGAAATTGAAAAAGGGTGAATGGATTTTGATGTTATTTTAACAACACCTTCTATTATGCCAAAACTAGCTAAGTTAGGTAAATTGTTAGGCCCAAGAGGTCTTATGCCAAACCCTAAAACTGGAACTGTTTCTGTTAACTTGATTAAAACTATTAAAGAATTTAAATTAGGTAAATTTGAATATAGAACTGACACATATGGAAATATTCATATGACTGTTGGTAAAGTTTCATCTAAACCAAAAGAAATTGTTGAAAATATTCAAACTTTAGTAACTTTATTAAAATCTAAAAGACCATCTACTGTTAAAGGTAACTATATTCAAAATATATCAGTATCACCAACAATGGGCCCATCTTTTAAAATTGATTTTAATAATTAATAATATTAAAGTTAGATAACGAAAATATAAAATAAAAAAAATAGTACTTTACTATTTTTTTTATTTTATATCATTGAATATTTTATTAAGTAAAATTCCAGAAGCTACAGAAGCATTAAGAGATTGAATCTTATTTGAAGTTTTAATTGAAACCTTAAAATCAGATATTTTAATTGTTAGATCACTTATTCCATAATCTTCATTACCAATAATGATTACAGTCTTATTATCAAAAGTTATAGTATCTAATAAAACTGAATCATCACTTAAACATGAAGCATATATTCAATACCCACTTTCTTTTAATTTATTTATAGCTTGGTTTATATTAGCTATTTTGACTAATTTAAGTTGGTGTATTGCACCTAAACTTGTTTTGATAGCTAAATCATTTAGTTGTACTTGATTATTTGTCTTATATATAACCAAGTCAACATCATAAGCTAAACAATTTCTTAAAATAGCACCAAAATTTCTAGGATCTTGTATTTCATCTAAAATAACAACAACCTGATTTTTTAAACCACTTAAATTATTAATAGCTTCATTAAGATCTCAAAACTTAATATCAATCTCGAATTCTGCAATTATATTTTGATGGTTAATGTTAATAAATTCATCAAAATATTTTTTATTTTTAATGACTATTTTTTTTGAGTCAATTTCCTTTGGGGCACTTTCTTTATTGATACAAAATAAATTAATTAATTTATAATCATTCTTTAAAGCATCTAAAATACTTTTTTTACCAAAAAACTTTACCAACATTACAAAATACCCTTTTCAATCAATAGCTTTCTTATTACATCTCTTTTATCATAGTTATTTTCTTGAGAATACAATTTATATTGATTAATTAATTTAAAAATATCATCATTGTGTAAATTTTCAAATTCAATTCCTAATACATTTAATGAATTCAATATTTTAAAATAAGTTAAATTTAATTCTATAAAATTCTTTTCTCTAAGTATGGTATTTAATTTTTTTAAATCCTTTTGAATAATTGATATAGAGTTTACAATATCTAAGTCATTATCTAATTTATTTAAAAAATCATCACAATAAGTATTTTTTATTTCAATCAAAGAATCATTAATAATAAGGTAGGTTTTAGCTTGATTTAAATTATAATTAATTTTATTGATTTCATTTTGTGAATCTAAAATGATTTCATCAGTATAATTTAATGGATTAGAATAGTTTGTTTTATAAAAAAATCATCTAATTACTTGGTAATTAAATTTTTTTAAAATATCTTTCACTAATATAAAATTATTTAAAGACTTAGACATTTTAGTATTTTTTACATTAACGTGACCAATATGCATTCAAACCTTGGCTAAGGGATGATTATGGAGTGCAATATTTTGTGCATTTTCATTTTCATGATGAGGAAACTTCAAATCTATACCCCCTCCATGAATGGTTAAGTTGTTACCAAAATATTTTTCAATTAAATAAGAACATTCAGTATGTCATCCAGGTCTACCCATAGATCAATCTGTGTCTCATTGAATCCCTAACTTGGTTTTTTTTCACAATACAAAATCTTGTGGGTTTCTTTTCATATCATCAATTTCAACTCGCTCACCATTTTCTAACTCATCTATTTTCTTATTTGATAATTTTCCATAATCAGCTACTAAAGAAATATCAAAATATACATTTCCATTAATGTTATAAGCATATCCATTATCAATTAGTCTTTTTATATAATTTATAATCCCATCAATGTTAGATGTTACTTTTGGAGTAACTAATTCCAAAGTATTTAATTCTTTTCTTATTTCTTTATAAGCTTGAATATATTTTTCAGATATTTCTATTTCAGTTGTATTATTTTCAATAGCTTTATTCACAATCTTATCATCTATATCTGTAAGATTATGTACAAAATTAGTTTTAATATTTTGAGTTTTCAAATATCTAAACAATACATCAAATATAATTAGTGGTCTAGCATTTCCAATGTGAATATCATTATAAACAGTTGGCCCACAGTTGTAGATGTTTATATTTTCTTCATTAATTTCAACTTTTTCTTTGCTATAACTATCATATATTTTCATAAATTAATTATATCAATTATAATATTAAATAATAACAAAAATAAAAGGTAAATATGAAATTATCAAATAAAATAGCAATAGTTACAGCATCAACAAAAGGTATTGGATTAGCTTCAGCTTTAAGCTTGGCTGAAAATGGTGCAATAGTTTATTTGGCTGCTAGAAATAAAGAGTTAGTTGATTCTATTATTAAGCAACATAAAGAATTAAAACTTAAATTTGTTAATTTTAATCCTGAAGATGAAAGTTCTATAAAAAAAATGGTAGATACTGTTTATGATAATGAAGGTTCATTAGATATATTAGTTAATAATTTTGGTAAAGGTAATCCTGAGAAAGATTTAAGTATTTTTGATACTGATATTAATGTTTATATGGATATATTGAATTTAAACATTAAATCTGTTTTTATAGCATCGCAAGAAGCTTGTAAAAAAATGAAAAAAAATGGGGGAAGTATAATTAATATTTCTAGTATTGGTTCAATATCTCCTGATGTATCAAGAATTGGTTATTGTACTTCTAAGGCTACTATTAACTCATTAACACAAAATATTGCAGCCCATGGTGCAAAGTATCAAATCAGATGTAATGCTATTCTTCCTGGATATATTGAAACATTAGCTTCTAAAAGTAATATGCCAGAATTTTTTCTAAATGAATTTATTAAAAATACTCCATTATCTAGAGTTGGCAAACCAGAAGATATAGCTAATTGTGTACTATTTTTAGCAAGTAGTGATTCTTCTTACATAACTGGAGAATTAATTCCAATTGCTGGTGGATTTTCTAAGTTTACACCTTTATATGCAATTTTAAACAAAAAATAGTCTTTTTATATCTATTTTTTTTGTTTTTTCCATGTTTTTATTATATAATTGTTATAGAGAAACTATATTCTCATTTATATGAAAGAGGAAATTATGAGCAAAATTGAAGGAATTAATGTATACAGTGAAATTGGGAAACTTAAAAAAGTACTAGTTCACAGACCAGGTGATGAATTAAGATATGTTACACCATCTAGAATTGATGAATTGTTAATGTCGGCTATTATTGAATTAGATCAAGCACAAGTAGAACATGACGCTTTTACTAAAATCTTAAGAGATAGAGGTGTAGAAGTTGTTGAGTTAGCAGATTTATCAGCTGAAATGTATGATAATTTAGATTCTAAACAAAAAGATGAATTTTTAAAACAATGATTAAAAGAAGCTTCTTGAGGGAAAAACCCTAAAACTGATGCTTTAGTTATTAAAAAACCATTAGGTGCAAAAGTACTAAGTTATTTAAAAGCTCAAAAATCTACACGTAAAATGATTGATAAAATGATGGCTGGTATTTTAATGTCAGAATTAAAAGAAAAATCTATTAAAGCAACAGTCGCAAAAAAAGAAACAATTATTGATTTAGCTGTTGATCCAATGCCAAATATTTATTTTACTAGAGATCCGTTTGCAACTGTTGGTAATGGTATTACATTACATAATATGAAATATCCAACTAGAAAAAGAGAAACAATTTTTGCTCAATGAATTTTTGCAAATCATCCTGAATACGTTAATGTTCCTCAATATATAAATGTTAGAGATGGAAATAAAACCATTGAAGGTGGAGATGTATTCATTTATACTGATGAAGTTTTAGCTATTGGAGTTTCTGAAAGAACTAATATGTTAGCTATTAAAGAAATTGCTAAGAATATTAAAAAGAATCCAAATTGTCACTTTAAAAAAATTGTAGCAATTAATGTTCCTCCTATGGGAAACTTAATGCACTTAGATACTTGATTAACTATGGTTGATAAAAATATATTCTTATATTCAGGTAATATTAGTAGTGCGTTAAAAGTTTGAGAAATTGACTTAACAAAATCTACAATAGAACCAAAACTTTCTAATCAAAAACTTCAAAAAATATTATCAAAAATCGTTGGTAAAGAAGCAATCATGGTTCCAATCGGAGGCGATGACGCTAACCAAATGGATATTGATATTGAAACTCATTTTGATGGAACTAATTACTTAGTAATTGAACCGGGTTTAGTAACTGGATATGATAGAAATAAAAAAACACAAAAAGCTTTAGAAAAAGTTGGTGTTAAAGTTCTTTCTTTCAACGGTAATCAATTATCATTAGGAATGGGTTCTTCTCGTTGTATGTCAATGCCTCTTTGAAGAGAAAAAGTTAGCAAATAAAGATTTTGCTTTTTAATTAATGATTAATAAATTTTCCTCTTTAAACAAATATTTAGAAAAAATAGATGGAATTTTACTTTTCTCTGATATAAATAGAAAATGATTTCTAAATTTTAGTTCTTCATTTGGTTATGTTTTAATAAATAAAAACCACGATGTTATATATATTACAGATAGTAGATATTTTTTAGCAGCAAAAGAATCTTTAAAAAATAAAAATAATGTATTAGTTTGATGTATTTCTCCAAAAGAATCATTAAAAGAACTTTTAAAAAAAGCTAAAAATCAACTAAAATTAGAATCTATATTAATTGAAGAAGAATATATTAACTTACGTGAATTAACTTTATTAAATTCTATTTTTACAAATATGACTCCATTTGTTTCTAAAGAAATTAGATCTATTAAAGAACAATCTGAAATTGATTTATTACAAAAAGCTGCTGATATAATAGTAGAAGTTTTAGAATGAATAAAAACTTTCATTAAACCTGGTTATACAGAAAAAGAGATAGCAAAGAAAATTTCTATTAGAATTTTAGAATTAGGTGCCTCTGGTAATTCTTTTGATCCAATTGTTGCAGCAGGATTAAATGCCGCAAACCCGCATCACAAACCTAGTGAATATAAAATTAAAGATGGTGATTTTGTTTATATTGATTTAGGTGCTGTTTATAATGGCTATGCTAGTGATATGACTAGAACTTTTGTTGTTGGTAAAGAATGCAATAATAAAGAAATGTTGAAAATATTTGATTTAGTTTTAAAAGCTCAAATTGAAGGTGTTAAAAATGCATCTAATAATATAACTGGTGCTGAATTAGACAAGATTTGTAGAGATATTATAGATTCAACTGAATATAAAGGTTTATTTTGCCATGGTACTGGTCATGGGGTTGGTTTAGAAGTCCATGAATTACCAAATGTTAATTCTAATAATAAAAATAAGTTTGAAAATTATAACGTTATTACAATAGAACCTGGGATATATAAAGAAAAAGTTGGAGGAGTTAGGATAGAAGATACAATAATAGTGTATAATAATAAGTGTATTGTTTTAACAAAACAATCTCCTAAAGAATTGGAGTATATTATAAATGAATAGTGAAAACCAATATTCAAATATTAGAGATAAAAAACTTAACAACTTATTGCTTGTAAAATTTTTAACTAGAAATATATTTCTTTCTTTTTCTAATATCTGCATGATATTTGTTTTTCCATTAGTCTTATTTCTTTCAGTAGTTTATTTACATTCATTTTCTGAAACCTTTGCTAACTTAATTACAATTCCATCTACAATGATCGGTATTTGTGTTTTTTCTAGAATTATACAGAAAATAAAAAATGATAAATTCCTAAAAATTAAAAATCATAATTTTAGTGTTATAGTTATTTACTATTTACTTTTTTGTATAATTTATACATTTATTATGATAGGTATTTTTATTTTATGTGCCTTTCCTTTTTGATATAAAGGTAATTCTCTTTTAAATTATTCAACAGGCACAAGTATTAACTTAACTTTTCAATCATTCTCACCTAGCTTATTAGAATATTTAAAATATGTTAATTGAGGTGCTTTAGTTTTTGGAATATTCTCTAATTCTATTTTAGGGTTATCGTTAGGGTTCTTGATTGGAAGATTCATAAGAAATATATCTTTATTATGAATTGCTATATCTTTAATTGTGTTTTTAGTTTTAGTAACGCTTCCTGTGTTAATGCCAGTTTTTTTACCTTTTAATAATGGATTTTATAATATTTTAAAATATTTAAATCCATTTGCTTTTTCAAATAATTTCATCCTTTCTTCATGAAATGGTCAATTTATAATTGAATCTTCTCTAACCCCAGTTAATAATTCGCCATTTACTTTAATTAGTTCTAATAATCCATTTGATTTGAAATCTAATTTCTTCTTTTTCAATATATATAATAGTAGTAAAGTATTAATGTTTGATCCTATTTTAAATACATTAAACTTAGTTGCACCTTTTATTTTCTCATTCATTTATCTAATCATCTCTTTAATAATTTCTATCTCTTCTAACTCAAAAACTAAATTTGATTCTAATTCAAATTATTTCTTGACTATCTCTAATTTTTCTAAAAAGCAATTTATGAAAAAAGCAACATGAAGTATTGAACATGATTATATTGATGATATGAATCAAAATTTGTTTATCAAAAATTTAAATATTAAATCTAAAAATATTATTGATATTTTTGAAAATAAACCTTTTTGATATAAAGGGTCTATTAATTTTAAAGATAAAAATGATTTAGATAAATTATTAATAATTGATTTAAAAAAAGAAAAAATTGATTCTTTAAGAATTAAAGATATTATTGATTCTTATAGAATGATGGATAAAGAAAGAACTGAACAGATCTCACAATATATTATTTTTGATAAAGATATTAAAAGAAGATGCGAATATTTAGATAATAAAAATTTATTAAAACTTTATTTATTTAATGCGATCTTTTTTGAATACAATATATTGCTAATAAAGCAAGAAGACACACTATCTATTGATAATCAATTAGTAAATATAATTAAAATGTATGGATTAAAATTATGAATTATCGATTCTAATTTTGAAAATCAAGAAATAAGTACTTCTGAAAATACAAGTACTTCTGAAAATTTTGTAGTTAATAAATAATTTAACTAATAAATTATATTAATATTTAATATTATTATTTTTAGCTCTAACTTTATTTTTAAAGATTTCTGGTTGCATGCTTTGTTTTTCAAAACCTACTAACTCAAAATTAATCTGTCTACTTAACTTATCAATACTTATAACTCTAATTTTAACTTCTTGTCCAAATGTAAAAACTTTATTTGTTCTTGAACCAACAATTGTATTATTTGTATCAATGTGTTTATAAAAATCTCCACCAATATTTTGAATTCTAACTAAGCCTTCAATTGTATTTTCTAATTCGATAAACATTCCAAAAGAAGTTATAGTTGAAATAATTCCCTTAAATTCTTTTCCAATTTGTGTTTCCATATATTCACAAAATTTTATTGTATTAACTTCTCTTTCAGTCTGCACAGCTACAACTTCTGCATCAGAACAAGATTTACATAATTCATCAAGACTATTTGTAAAGTCTTTTCGCTGTTGGTCGCTAAATAATTGTGGAGTAAATATATGCATTCAATACAATCTATGTACAATTAAATCTGGGTATCTTCTAATTGGTGAAGTAAAGTGAGTATAATTTTTTAAAGCTAAACCAAAATGACCAATATTATGAGTTGAGTATTTAGCTTTACCCATACAACGTAATAAAAGTTTATTAATTAAATGCTGTGATGGATTATCTAAATTATTTTGCAATCAAGTTGATATAGTTTTAGGATTGATATTATCAAAGTCTGATTCATTGATTTTAAAATTAATTTTTTTTGCTTCAATTGCAAACTTCTTTAATTTATGCAATGATGGATTTTCATGAGTTCTATATATAAAAGGAATTTTTAATTCATTTGATTTAATAGTAACAGCTTGATTTGCACAAACCATAAAATCTTCAATCATCATTTGAGCAGTGCCATGTTTTTTAATTTCAATACCTGTCACATGGTTATTTTCATCAACCACAATAATTGGTTCTTTAATGTCAAAGTTTATATATCCATTATTCTTCATTTTTTTTCTTAAAATAGTGTGTAGTTTATAACACAAATCAATCTGTTCATATTTTTTTCTATCAACATTATTTTTTATTTCTTTTGTTTCAAAATAATGATTTATTTCATCGTAGCTAAATCTATTTTTAGAAATCATAATTGAAGGGTAAACATCAATTTTTTCAAATTCACCTTCATCATTAATAATCATATCAGCAGTTAAAGTATATTTCTGTTGATTTTCATTTAAAGAACACAAGTCATTTGAAATTATATGTGGAAGCATAGGAATTACTCTATCAACTAAGTAAATAGATGTTGATCTTTCAATAGCTACATTATCTAAATCGCTTTTATATTGAACATAACTACTAACATCAGCAATCGAAACTGACAATAAATACTTATCGCCTTCTTTTCTTAAAAAAATAGCATCATCTAGATCTTTGGAAGTTGAAGGGTCAATAGTCATAAAGTCTCTATCAGTTATATCTCTTCTAACTTTAATATTTTCTGCAGATAATTTAATTGATTCAGCGTCCTTTATAATGTTGTTATCAAAACTAGGTTTAATACCATTTTCATATACAACTGATAAAATATCTGAATCAATATCATTGATATGCCCTATGATTGAAACAACATGACCAAAAGCCTTTTCCTTTTTATAAGAATCTATTTCTATTAATATTTTATGACCATCAACTAAATTATTTATATTATCTAATTTAATATCTAAGTAATTTTTTATATTATCATTTTTAATAAAGTAAGTTCCATCGCTTTTTTTATTGAATAAACCAACAAACTTATTTTTATTTCTCTTAATAACACTTTTAATAACACAATTTTGAATCCCATTAAAATTATATTTATCCATCGGATTAAAGATAACAGTATCATTATCTAATGCTCCATTAATATTGGTGCAATGAACAAATCATTCCTTAATTACTTCATTTGTTGAATTATCTAATTCTTTGATATACCCATCACCTTTTGAATTAATTAACAAAACACCAGTAAGCTCCCTATTTAAAAAAATTTCCCCATTTACATAACCTAAAAGTAAACTTCCTCCATGACTTTCCTTGAAAACTTTTTCAGTTAATAACTCATCTATCATTTTATAAATAACGTGTTTATTATTAAAATTATATTCAGTAGAAAATTTTTTAAGTAATATTCCAGCTGGAATAGGTCTGTTATTTTCTTTTTTTATTATTTCGATTAAATTATTTTTAATATCTATATTATTCATATTTTAATTAATTAGTAACTGCGAAAAAAATAATTAGTATAGACAAAATAATTAAACAAATAAATAATAGAAATTGAATTATTTTTACAATTCCTCTATCTTTTGTCTTTTTAAATATTTCAAGATCTTGTCCAGAAATACTTCCCAAACCTGCAGAACTACCAGAAGATGAAAGGAGTAACCCTAAAATTACACATATGATTGCTATTGTTAAAATAATGGTTATAGTAGACATTTTTATTCCTCAACATATATAGATATACTTTATATATTGTATAATATAATTATAAAAATATATGAAATATTACAAATTATGATTAAAAAAATTAATATAAAAAAAATCTTACTTTATTCTTACAAAGATAATTGAATAATTATTGAGTGTATAAACAATCCAGTTGATAAATTTATCAATAACTCTATTATTGTTAATTCTAATAATTATATAGATATATTGGAAAACAAAATATCTAAAAGAAGTAAGGTTATTTTAATTGGTGAACAAAATCTTATAAAAAATGTTTATTTATTTATTTCGCTTAAAAATAAGAAAATTTATACCTCTCAATAATCAAAAAATAAAAATTTAAATGATAAATTATCATGTGAATATATGTGTATTTAAATAATTTTTTTAAATTTTAATGATTTTATTGTGATATAATTTATACATAACATATATATTGCTTTGAGGTGTTTAATGAAAAAAACAAAATCATTATTTAAAAATAGTAAGAATCTAAAAATATTTTCAGTTTTATTTGGTGGTAGTATGGCTTTTGCAACAATTGCTTTGCCAACAATTTTCTTCACTACTGCTTCAGAGTTTAAATATATATATGACTATAAAAATGCATCTACCCAACAAGAAGAAATTGAAATAAATGAGTATGTAGGTCCTTTTGCTATTAACACACCTTATAAAAAAGGTGACGTTGTTTCTTCTATGGAAGTTTTATGAGAAGATCAAAAATTATATGATGAATATTCTAAAATGGAACAACAAACAATGTATAAATTCACATCTAACTTTGAAGGTGGAGCATTTGCAGATGCACCAATTACTAAATTTATTCCTAAATTTGACGACTATCAAGAAGTTCCATTTCACACTATAATTACTGGTCAAAAAGAGAGAATAGCAAACATGCTTGCTGATGAGAATAATATTACTGATATTTCTCGTGCTAGTGTCACTGGTAAATGAAATAGTCCTTTAGCAGGAAGTGTTGCAAATTACTTTGGGTCTAATCTACGTAGTGCACAATTAATAAGTAAAACAAATAATGATTCTCCTAGAATTGAGCTAAATAATATTGGACCTTATGATTATTTTACTTGAATTGGCTATGAAGGTGACATAGTGAACCCAGATGGATCGACAACTCCAAATATTAAAATTAATTCAAGCGATATAACTGATAGACATGCTTCTAATAATGCTGGTATGGATATTCAATGACTTCCAACAACTGGAGAAGAATTTATAGAAAGATTTAATCCCGGTTTAAATCAGTCATCAACTATTGATTATAATGATAATCTTTTGCACCCTCTTTACCAATCATTAAATTCGTCAACTTCATCAAAAGCATGGAATTTAGATACAGACGCAATGACTCTTTTTGCAGCTTCTAAAGTTCAAGCTTCTCCATTTGCATCAGCTCTTTCAACCCTTCCTACAATACATCAAGGTTATTACTCAGGGGTTGGTGGTCTTTTAGAACTTTCAACAGACGGAAATTATAATTATATGGCTTTCGCTAGTTCACCTAAAGAAACTGCTATAAATATAAGACTACCTGATGGAGAAGATGGAAAACCAGTTGTAAAAACATTTCTTACTAATGAACCTGATAAATTAGGATTTTATGAACGTAATGCTTTATCTAATGCACCTCTAGAAAGTATATATAATTTTACCAACGGTTTCTTCTCATTGACTAAACCTATTGAATTGTATGATGGTGTTTCAACTCCAGAAATAAAATGATATTCTCCATATGTTTCTACTATGTTACAAGGAAAAATTCAACAAGATGTAATTGATGAATTTATAGCAAATGGGAATTTAGCTTCTGATTTAGCTACCTTCTCTAAAATTGATGAATTAATAAAATTTGATTTTTTTAATGCATTACCTGCTACTTATTATGGTTCTCAACTTTCTATGTCAAGTGATAATACGACAGGAACTATTTGAGTTACTTTATCTTCAGGGACAACCGCTAATGTTTCAGCTAAACAATTTGAAAAAGAATCACTTTCTTTAGAACCTTCTACACCTGCTTTAACTACTGAAGAAGGTAATATTGTTGAAGATAATGTTTCACCAAGATCTAAATCAATTAAACCTATACAAAAATTTACTCATTTAGGCAACGATACTCGTATAAATGGGTCACTTAGTGACTATACACCTTATGGTGGAAAATTCCCAACTCAAGATTCAAATAAAGAAAATAGCTTCAGAACTGTTAATCCTGGTAAAAAAATTGAATCAACATATGCATTAACTGGATTCCCAGCTTTAAAACCAACTATGATTATTGATACAACAAACCCAGATGGTAAAGAATTTGAATCTAATGCCCTAAATAATGATATTTATGAAAAATTTGGACCTTATCGTTTAGTTAGTAATGCGTATAAAACAATTACACCAGACCAATATATCAAGAAACAAAAAGAACTTTATCCTGATGGTGCTGCTAATTTTAATGAAAGATATTCAGATTTAAAAAAATTAATTTTTGAAAATTTAGTTAAAAACACAGGTCCATCTAACGGTACTGGTAATCCGTCAACTGATGGAGCTCCTTGAATATCAATAAATGATTTACAAATTATTGTTGATCCATTTGGAATGAATTTTGAAGACCCAAAACACCCTGAATGAGGTGGACGTATTTTAATGTCTGTTACATTAAATAAATATTTTGATAATAAAGGTTTTTATGTTAATGGTTCAGGTGGATTCCCTAATACAAAAATATTATTTTCAGGTTTTAAATCAGTTCCAGGCCCAACTACTATTAATTCAAATTATAATTTAGCAAATATGATTTCTGGTGGTGCGATCGCTTTTAATAAAGCTAATCTACCTGGTAGTGGTGTTAACTATCCAAGTGATTATATTTCTTCTGAATTTTTAGGTTCTAATGATCCTAAGTATAAAAATTTAATAAATGTTATTAATAAATGATCTAACAAAAACCCTTTTGGTAATTTACCATCTGAGACAGAAAACAATGCTGCATTCACTAAAGAAAAATATATGATCCAAAACATGCCAGAATTAGAAGATGGTAGTTCTCCTTTTACTATTTCAGATAACGATATTCAATTTAATAACTTCACTGGTATTTTAAAAATAACTCCTAAATTTTCTACTTGATATAATTCTTCTGGTTCATTAGTTCAAGGTGTTAATGTTAATTTAGGTACAATTGTTATTTCTGGTTTCTTACCAGTAACAGGAGCAACAACACTTCCTTCTGTACTTTCAGCTATAACAAATAAATGACAACCTGCATCAGTGGTTAGTAAAACTAGTTCTCCTGCTCAAGTGGATGAATTAGGAAACTATATTGGAGAAGAATTATATAAAGTAGTTTGAAATGACGTTATAAATTTACCAGGTAAAGACCCTAATAGACCAGACTATACTGAAGCTAATATTAGTGAAACTGAATTATTAGAAATTAGAAAAAATATTGATATTAAATTAATTTTAAATGGAACAAATGTTAATCCTGACTCTATTGATAATAAAGAAGGTAGTTTAAAATTTGGTGTTTCTTTCAGAAGATTCTTCAATAAAGAAACAGGAAGACCTGAAAGTGTACCTCAAGCAAATCTTTGACCAGTGGGATGAGAAGAATCTACTGATACAGAAGACCAAGTTTATGTTGTAACTGTTATCGGATATGAAACTTCTCCAGGACCTACTGCTGTTTTAACAGAAATTGTCAATTCAGTAGAAAGAAATAGAAATGTTGTAGTTAATCAACCTAATTTCCAACCATCTGAATTTATTAAAAATGATGAATTGGCTGGTTTCCCATTATTAAAATCTATAATTAAAGGAAATTTGATTAACTTACCGCCTGATTTCATTGATACAGATATTGTTTTAGAATTAATAAGCCCAGATTATGTTGGTTGAGATCCAGTTAATAAACCATTAGTTGCTGATAATACAAAAGGTATTATAACTGTAAACGTTTATTTAAAAAGTTATTATGATTCAGAATCTAAACTTTCTTATTATAAAGATGACAATGTTATTGATCCTGGTATGCCTTATGCACTTCCTAACTCAAGATTTGAAATATCAGGTTTTATGGAAACTAATGCAAAAGCTGCTACAAATGTTTTTAATAATGATACTAGAGTTTTACCAACTACAAATCCAACACCTCCAAGCAATGAAGTTATAATTGACATCAATAGTTCTAACATTGATATTTTGTATCCTGAATTTAGAAAACTAAAAAACATGTTTCCATACCAATTAAACTCTACTACTTTATTACGTGAAATAATTGATACTAAAAATACAGACCCAGCGACAAGCACTAATCAACCTTATTTATTCTTATCTAATGTTCCTAAATTAGCTAAACCTTATAATATATTTATTAAAACAAATCCAGAAAACTTAATTATTGATAATATAAATGGTACAGTTTCTTTTGATGTATTCTTTACTCAATGATTTGATATACCTAAAGGCGGAACAATAACATTCTATCCTAATTTAGAAAGTACAAGTAATGGTATTACTGAATACATGGCTCCAAACAAACTTGTTATAAAAGGTATGAAAAAAGTTGCTAATAAAACAAATTTAGATATTAGTTCAGATATTTATTCAAATTCCTTAGAAGGAATTATTGAACTAGGAGATAATAGCACATCAGCACAACCAGACAATAGTTCTAAAATTATTAGAAATATTCTACAAGATAATTCTTTAATTTTTAATACAATTCAACCTAATATATTAAGTGATGATCAAATATATACTTATATTTATGCTGCATTAGTTTCAGCTGGTGGTTCACCTTATAGTTTAATTCCTAATAATAATCAAATTATAGAACAATCACCAATTGACGGTTCATATACTATTAATGATATCCAAAAATTAAAAGAGTTTATTATTTGAAAACAAGAACCAATATTTGATTTGAGTAAAGGTACAATTACTATCTCGCCTCTACTTAACTTGTGATTTAATGAAAAAACTCCTGCTCCTAATTTAGATGTTCAAGCTGTTAATCAATACGCTTCTTTTGGTGCTGGAGAACAAGGTTCACCAAGTCTTAATTCTAGTGGTGATTTAATACCAGCTGTGAATCAAAAAGTTGAATTATCAGGATTTTTAAAAGCAGGTAATGGTACATTATTTAATGATAGATATAAAGTTTTAGATAATACAGTTATATTAACAGGTTTAATGAATGGAAGCAACACAACTGATATTTCATTATCAACTCCTAATGACTATTTTAATAATGGTAGTTGAGATCAAATGATTAAAGATAATTTAATTACTTACTCAGGAATCTCATCATTCATTGGAGGAGCACCTGTTACTCCAAATAATTTACAAGAATTATTGGACTTTGATTCAGTTGTAATTAATGATTTATTAGGTAGAATATCTATAAACACTAAACCAGTAGTATACTTTGATTCATACCTTGAAAAACATGAAGGTTCTATAACAATAATTCTTCAAGGATTTAAATCATCTCGTAGTGCATATAATGTCATGTATATTGTATTAGTTGTTGGATTAGCATCATTAATAATAATATTGATGATAATACTAGCTAGAGTTATGTGAGTGAAATATAACAAATCAAGAAATGAAAATAATTAATATTATTTTAGGAGTGAATATGAAAATAGGAAAAAAGAAATTAATAGGAGTAATGGCGGGGATAACGTTCTTTTCGATTGCTATACCATCTGTTTATTCTATATTAAACAATAACATAACTTCATCATTAGAAAATGAAGTAGCGTTGCAAAATAATAATGTAAGAGCAAATGATTCTACAAATAATTATAATCCTGTAATAGGTTCAAATTTCCAAGCCCCTACCTTTACAACTGATGGTTATGTTGGTTTAGGTGATGGTGAAGGAATAATTGGTGAAGATGGAGATATAATAATTGGTGGTAATGGTTCTCCAATTGCTAGTAATAGAAGAGCTATTACATTTCAAACATATGATCAAAATTTAAGATGAAAATTTGATTTAAACTCATTAATACCTTTTTGATCTCCAGCTCAACCTTTACACCCTTCGTTATTACGAGTAGTTGATGTTAAATATGTTGAATCTGTTGAAACTTTTTTTGTTTATTCAACTTTCACTGGTCAAGCTAATGAAGATTATTCAAATTCTTGTATTTTTACTCTAAATAAAGCTGGAATATTTTTTGGTGTTCCTAAAATATTTAATGTTCCAATATTTGGAACTACTAGAGATTTAAAAGGATATGTTCCTGGTGAAACAGCAACTAATCCAATTTCCCCATACTTTTTAAAAACTTTTGATAATACTACTTTAAACCAACGTGAAAGTTTTTATGTTCAATTAGTTGCTAACCCTCTAATCGTTAGTAAAAATGACCGTCCTGAAATTAGTTCATATTTTACTGCAGAAGCTATCCTAAATGATTTAGATAACATCGATGATCCTAATGTTAATAAAACAGCAGCAATTATTACTTTTAAGTATAATATTTCAAAAAGAGACTTTTTTTATAATAGAGGTTCAACAATTCCTATTAACTTTACTCCACTTAATTATTTTGAAAATTTTGCTAATACTTATTCTGGAAAAATTTTAAGTGATTTTGTATTTTTTGCTAAAAATGATGTTATTGGTTTTTACAATATATGAATTTCTAGTGAAATTACAACTACAGGTGAAGTTAAAAAAATAAATATTTCATTATTTAATCTTCAAGATGGTGGTTTTTCAATTAGTAATAGAGTATTACAATCTGTTATTGAATTTGATTCAATTTGATATAATACTACATTACCATTATCATCATACAATGGTGTTGCATACTCAGTTATTCCTGAATTATCTAAATTTACTAATAGTAGTCCTGGAGGTATAACAGTTATACCTTCTGGTTCAAATTCTGCAATTGTAGTTAATTTATTTGGTAATTCTAATTCAACTCCTTACTTGTGAGAAAATTGAACAACAACTGGACAAAGTAATCCAAACTTCATCAATCCAATGAATGGTTCTATTTTTTCTGTTCTAAAAAAACCAACCGTAGATGAAACAGAAGCTGCATCTTTCTCTGCATTAACTATTAATATTATGAAGAATGGTTTACCAGCATCTTTTGAAGTTAGTAATAGAGCCTTATCAAGAGACTTTAATCCTGATATCATTAGTTCGATTGGTAACATGGCACCATTATCGACTAGTCAAGAAATATATAATAAAAACTCTTCATTTTATGATAAATATGCATTTGTTGACTTCCATGGAAATGGTAGATTTAAAATTCATTATTTTGATTTTAATAATATTGTAAATAATTATTCAGTTTTCCCATCTGCTTCAAGTGATTATTCAATTTCATCTTTTAAAGATGTTCAAACTCAGAGTAAAATTAAAGGTTGAACTCCTAAAGGAAAAAAACTTACAGAAATAGATGATAGTATGTTAACTACAATAGGTAATATTAATACTTGAAATCCAGATATAGATCCTGGTGTAGATGCTCCATTGTTTTATACTTCTTTACCAATTTTAGAAACACCTTTATATTCAAATTTAAATAAAGTTTCTGTTTCTAATGTTGTAAAAGATTTTACAGCAGCTTCACTTTCTTTTGAAGCAGATTTTTCATACCTTCCTTATGCTTATACTAAAAATACTATTTATAGAAATTCTTTTAAAATTACTGACTTTTTAAAAGATGCTACAAGTATTTCTGCACCAACATTTAATTTAAAAGCTTTTAATCAAGATGGTAGCCCAATAGTTATAGCTTCTCCAATTTCTTACCAAGGCATTTATAACGATAATGTTTCTTATAAAGCTGGTGAACAAGTTTCTATCTTTTTTAATACAGCTCCTAATAAAGGTGATTTTGTTTATAGTTTTATAAAAGAAAAACCAATAAATTTAAAACTATTGAATGAAAATGGTTCTCCTAATCCAAAATTTAAAGAATATTTAAAAATTCAAATGATTAATGAGACTGAGAAACAAACTCCTTATAAACCTACTGAAGTTAATAATTTTAGAGGTATATACAACAACAAAACTCAATATAGAGTTGGTGATATAGTAAGAAATCCTAACACTAATGAATTATTTATATTCAATTTTGCTTCTAATGAACTACAAGGTAATTCTTCAATCTTCCAAGGAACAGATTTATCTGTTTTACTTCCAAGTGATTTAACAGATGCTCAAATCCAAATGATTGTTATGTCTAAAATGATTAGTGGAACAATTCCAGAAGATTTTTCTTCAACTAATGTTGTGTTAAGCACAATTAAAAGAAACAACTTAGGGGTTGATAACTCTAACGCTGTTTTAACTGCAAATGTTAAATTAAGTAAATGATACAATAATTCTGGTGTTATAGTTAATACAACTAGTGGATTTGCAAATGTCCCAATTACTGTTTCATTTGATATTAAAACTTCTCCTACAAGTATAATTGGTGAATATAATGATCAATTTTCTGATATGTTTTCAAATACTTATCCTTATGAAATGACAGTTGAAAAAATTAAATCAAATACTTTATTTTTAAATAAAATAATAGAATTAAATATTGCTGCTGGTAACTTCTATAAAGAAATGAATATTAATTTTTTATCAATTAATTATGTTTTTCCAAATAATGAAATAGGATATATAGATATTCAATTATCAATCAATAAATGATATAACAATGAAGGAATAATACAAAATTCAGGTTTTGATAGAAGTATTAGAGTTGGTGGATTTAAAAGTGCTGTTGAAACTAAATTAACTTCTAATGAAATGACTTTATTTGATACACAAATTAATGTTCCTGGTTTAGATGGCAAATTGCCTAAAGATGTAACAGTTGCTGAATTTTCAAAAGATACAAATAATATTAGAAATTTTCTATCAAATTATATTGATCCTTTAAACAATAGATTATTATTACCAGAAAAAGCGAGAGTTACTGATTTTCAACTTAATAACATTGTGATAACTAATGTAGTTTTATTTTCTTCTGAAGGTTATTTAACTTTTGATTATGCTTTTAGAGGTTACTTTGCTTTATCAATAGATTCTCCTGGAGATAATATTAAATACTTATCTACTGTATCTCCTTCATCAAAATTCAAACTTGGTGGTTTTTCTAAAAAAATAGATAATACAATAGATAACTATAATTACTTCTCAGTTATTGACTTGACTTCTAGTTCAATTAACAAACCAACTGAAGAAATACCTGGATTAGGTTCAAATTTTGTCTCTTCTTCAATCCCTTCAAGTTGAATTGCAAAAAGACCTTTAAATGAGTTAACAGACCAATTTCAATCTGCTCTAATTAGTTACTATAATGCACCAAGTATAAATTCTCTTAACAATCCTCAATACATTTCTTCAGGGTTCACTCTTTCTGATATTGGAAATTTTGAAGAAGGAAGTTTAAAGTTTAATAACTTCACTGGTAGAATTAATTTCAAAGTTAATTTAAAAATTAAAAATATTGTAAATGCCGCTGGGCAAACAGTACTTGTTGATAACTCAATAAAATTTCCTGGTGATAGATGAAAAACTGCTGTAGAATGTACTGAAACAATTTCTTTAAGTGGTTTCAAATCTGTTGCTCCATCGAAAATAAATGATACTCCACTTCCTTTTGGAATTCCTGGTGAAAAAATTGATGTTAACTTGAATATTAATAATATCAATTCTACTTTAATAAATCTTACTAATAGTGAAATATTAAGTAAAATAAATTTCAATGGATCATGAGCTACTATGAATGGTAATAATTTAAATATTATTAATCAACCATTATCTACTTTAGAAAATAGTCCGTTAGGAACTCCTATTATTGAAATAGATAAAATAAAGAGCCTCGTAACAGTTAATTATAAATTAACTTCTGACTTATATTACTTTGCTGAACGAAGTGATCTTCCAAGTACTGATCCTTTTATAAATCCAAGTTTAGGTAATGAAATTTTATTAAAAAAAGGTTCTAGATTCACTATTACTATAAGTGGAGTTAAGAATGGTAACTCTTTAGAAATACTATTTATAGTTGGTGTTAGTATTGTTGCTTTAATAATATTATTAACTATTGTATTTATATTGATTCAAAAAGCTAAGCATAGAAAAATATACAAATAGTATTTTTTAAATCTAGTATATTAATGTAATTAGTATTAAGGGCCTAGTTCTTATAAAAATTATTTATAATTAATTTTTAGTATAGTAGTTTAATATTATTAACTCTATATTTATATTAATTAAAAAATCAAATATTAAAAATAGATAATTAGTATTTTTTAAATCTATTAGGTTTAGACTTAGTAATAAATTTAAAAACTTCTTCTGTTTTATAAATTAACTCTGATTTAGTGTTAGAAAGAGTTAATCCTTTTTCTTTTATATATTTAGGAATTATGTGAATATGAAAATGCATTATTTCTTGTCCAGCAATTTTACCTTGATTTGAAAGATAATTAATTCCCCAAGGATTTAATTTTTTGCAACTTTCTATTTTATTAGCTACTTCTTTAGTTAATAAAATAACATCCATAAGTATTTTATCATCACACAAAGCAAGGTCAGGTATATGTTTTTTAGGAATAACTAAACAATGTCCATCAGAGATTGGAGAAGAGTCTAGAAAACAAATAGCATTTTCATTTTCAGCAATTATTTTAGCACTTAGTTGTTTTTCAACAATTTTACAAAAAATACATTCAGACATAATATTATAAGAAAAACAAAAGTAAAAAAACGATTGTTAATGATAATATTATTGATGAACCAATTATCAAGAAAATAAATATAATAGTTCTATTACTATATGGATGACGAACAATATTATCAATATTATTTGATAAATCTATAATTTTTTCCAAATACTGTTCTGAGTTATTTATTTTAGACATCTTTATTTCTTAGAAATAACACTTCTATTTTTATAATAACCACATTCTTTACAAACTCTATGAGGTTTAATAGAAGAACCACAATTTTTACATATAGTAGTAACTTGGATATCTAAATGATCATGACTTCTTCTCATTCCTTTTTTAGATTTCGAGACACGTCTTTTTGGTACAGCCATTGTAATTCTCCTGTTTTTTAATATTTATCTATATATTATATAATAATATAAAATTATTTAATATTTTTTTGCTTAATATAAAATATATTTTTATTTATGTAATATAATAATTCTATGAATACTATAAAACTATCTAAAAGGCAAGAAAATATTCTTAAAATTATTATCAAAGAATATAACAATTATGCAACTGCTATAAGTAGTAATTTTATAATAGAAAAATATTTCCCAACTTTATCATCAGCAACTATAAGAAATGAAATGGTATTTTTAGAAAAAAATAATTTAATTAATAAACACTATTCATCTAGTGGCAGAATTCCAACACTAGAAGGATATAAATTTTATAATGAATATTTAGATTTTGATATTATAACTGATCGTTTAAAAATTAAAATGAATGATATTTTATCAAACAGAAATTTATCCATTAATGAAGTTATTAATAGATCAGTTGAAATCATTAACAATAATATTAATCTTCCATCTATTATTTTAAATAATTTTGATACTGATTTATTAAGAAAAATTGACTTAGTTAAAATTTCTAGTAATTTTGCTTTAATAATAATAATTACATCAAGTGGTGAAGTTATAAAACGTGAAGTTAAATTTAATGAAGATGATATTAATATGGATGATGTTGTTATTTGTGTTGCTATCTTTAATGATCGTTTAATTGATACACCTATAAATCAAATTAAGGATAAATTAGTTTATTTGGAGAGCATAATTAAATCAAAGATTAAAAACCATGAATATTTCTTACAAGAAATTATTAATAAAATATTTATGGATATCAAGTGAAATAATCATATAGTTAAAGATTCTAATAATTTATTAACTCAACCAGAATTTGCTAATATTGGTAAACTTAAAAAAGTATTGAATTTATTAGAAGATGTTTCTATTTGACAACAATTATTATTAAATTCTAAAATGAAGGAAAGTAAAACTATAACATTTACTGATAATATTGGTATTGATGGAATTTCTGCAGTTTCTACAAATATCAATGTTGAAAATAGCTCTCATCACATTTCAATTGTAGGTCCTAGTAGAGTAACTTACACAAAAGCAAAATCACTTTTAAAATTTTTGAAAGATGAAATAGAAAATAATTATAATAAAAAAGGTTTCAATGAAAAATAAAAATATTAATTATTTTATCAATAAATTTCTACAAAAAGATTTTATCGATAAATCAAATAGTATTGATTCTAAAAATATAGATACATACTTAAAAAACTTATCTACTAATGAAAAGAAAGTAATACTTCAGTTTATAAAGACTTATGAAATAAAAAAAACAATTAGTAAGTTTTATTATTTTTTTAATAAAAAATTTAACCAAGAAAAGTATGACACCAATCTGAAATTATATACTAACTATCTTTGTGAATATAATAAATTGGTTAATTTATTTAAAACTTATTATATTGATAAATTTACATTTTTAATAAATTTAAGTAAAGAAATATTGGTTGGTAAAAATGAAAATATTAAATAAAATAAATAATGACGCAGATGTAAAAAAGCTAGATAAAAATGAATTGAAATTATTAGCAATTGAAATAAGAGAATTAATTATTAAAACGTCTGAGACTACTCCAATTCATTTGTCATCAAATTTAGGCATTATAGAACTAACGTTAGGAATAATGATGAATTTTGATTTAACTAAAGATAAAGTATTGTATGATACAGGACACCAAACATATCCTCATAAAATATTAACTGGTAGATGAAAACAATTTCATACAATAAGACAAGATGATGGTTTAAAAGGTTTTTTAAATATGGAAGAGTCTATTTATGATCACTACTCTCCAGGTCATTCTGGCAATATATTATCAATTGCTAGTGGTATGTATCAGAAAGATAAAGCAATTAATAAAGACCCTCAAAAACAAAAATACTATAATAATAAAAATATAGTTGCTGTTTTAGGTGATTCAGCTTTAAGTAATGGACTATCATTTGAAGCTCTAAATGATATTGCATTTAATAAAGAATCTATTATTATTATTTTAAATGATAATGGAATGTCTATTTCTAAATCAGTTGGAGCACTTTCTGCTTATACTAGTACACTAAAAAATTGTAAATTATTTCACTTTATAGAAAGAGGCTGTAGACATGTACTTGATTATAATAAGTTATATTACTCAATATTTAAAGTATTTAATTATCTTGAATCAAAAGTAGTGCCAAAAAATTTATTCCAAAATTTAGGTTTTAATTATATTGGTCCAATAGATGGTAATGACATTAATAAAATAAATAAAGGATTAATTAGAGCAAAATGATTTGCTAAACAAGGCCCTGTAATAATCCATATCAAAACAGTTAAAGGTAGTGGTCATGAAATTGCTGAAAAAGATAAAAAAGGTCATTATCATTCTTATTCAGCCCCAGTTCCAAATGCTGAAATAGATAAATCATTTGGGTTTTATGCAACTGATCATGTTATGGAATTAATGCAAAAAGATGAAAATATTTTTGTTATTAATCCAGCAATGACAAGATCTTCTAATTGTGAAATTATACAGAAAAAATATCCTAATAGATTTTTAGATGTGGGGATTGCTGAAGAACATGCTATATCAAAAGCATCAGGTATGGCATTGCAAAAAATAAAACCTATTGTTTATATATATTCTTCATTTTTACAAAGAGCTTATGATCAATTACTTCATGATTGTTCTAGACTTAAATTACCAATTACACTATTAATTGATAGAGCTGATAGTTCTGGGGGAGATGGTCCTACTCATCACGGTGTTTATGATGTTGGGTTTTTAAAAACAATTGAAAATACCACTATTACTTCTCCTAGAAATGTGAATCAATTATTTGATTTAATTAACCTTTCACAAAAAAACAAGAATAATATTTTTGCAATTAGATACCCTAAATGATATTTTTCTAAAAGTATAATTAGCAAAGAAAAAAAAGTAGTTGATGGGCAATGAGAATGATTTGAAAAATATCAAACTGATACAATTATTGTTTCATATGGGCCTTATATAAATAAAATATATGATGAAATAATTGAAAAAAATAAAGTTAATTTAGTTAATGCAATTTATATTACTAAATATAATGAAAAAGAAATTTTAAAAGTATTAAATAAATATAAAAATATTATAGTTTATGAAAGAATAAAAACTAATAATGGTTTAGTAGCGGATTTTTACTATTATAAAAGTAAACTAAATAATAAAAATAATATTATTGAAATGAATTATTACAATAAACCTTTAGATCATGGTTCTACCAATGTATTGGATCAAAAAGCTGAAATGTCAATTCAAGATATTTTAAATAAAATTAAAAGTTGCTAAAGTTATCAATGATATATAAAGTGTTATCTAAATAACGATCAAAGTTTTTTAAAACAACTATAAGTGATGGTAAAAATTTAATACTTTTATATTTTTTATTAAACATAATAGTTATTATAGAATCAAAATCTTTTTTGTACATTTTTAAAAAATCACCAAATATTTTAGCAATATTTTCAGCATCTTTATTTCAACCTTTATTTTTAAAAATAACGAACAATTTTTTAATAGACACAATTGATGTATCATATAAAAAAGAAATATCTTTTATTGAGTCAGCAGTTAGCGAATCTTTTTCATTTCGATAAAATTTTGCAAAATTAACTAGATAAGCAGACATTCTTTTAAGATTACTACAAGAGTTAATTAAAGCAATAAAAAATCTCAAATGATTTGCTTTAGGTTCATTTTTTTGGATACTTCAAATACATTCATCAGCTATATCTTGTAAGCTAATATCTATTTTTTTATCAAACTTTAAGCATTCATCAAATAAATCATTTGGATCATATTTTTCCTTAAATTTTAATGAAGTATATTCAAGCATTTTTATTAGCTCTTCAAATTTTTCCTCAAACATTTTGAAGACGATTTTTTCACCTTCTTTTAGCATAAAATAATTAGTTGACATTAGTTTTCATCTCCATTTAAATAGTGTCTTGTTTGACTGTTTTTAGGTCTTGTAAATAATTTTTTAGTTGAAGAACATTCTATTAGTTCTCCTTTGAAAAAAAATGCAGTATTATCACTTACTCTTTGTGCTTGAGCCATAGAGTGAGTTACTATTACAATAGTTACCTTTTTAGATAATTGATTTATTAGTTGTTCTATTTTAGATGTAGCAATTGGATCTAGAGCTGAAGTTGGTTCATCCATTAATAATACTTCAGGTTGTAAAGCAATAGCTCTAGCGATACACAATCTTTGTTGTTGCCCGCCAGAAAGAGAAGTTCCAAAAGCTGTTAAATCATTTTTAACTTCATCTCATAAAGCTGCAGATTTAAGTGATGATTCAACTATCTCATCTAATTTTTCTTTATTTTTTATTCCATGATTTCTTGGTCCAAAAGCAATGTTATCATATATTGACATATTAAATGGTGTAGGCTTTTGAAAAATCATTCCAACCTTAGTTCTTAATTCCATTAAGTTAAGTTTTTTAGAATAAATATTTTCACCATTAAATCAAACATTCCCCTCTGCAACTAAACCAGGAATCATTTCATTCATTTTATTTAAGTTTTTTAAAAAAGTAGATTTACCACATCCACTAGGGCCAATTAATGCAGTGACTTTATTTTTTTTAATATCAATATTAATATTGAATAAAGCCTGCTTATCACCATTATCATATCAAATATTAAAATCTCTAACTTCAAAAGCATTTTCTTCTTGGAAATCTTTCTTATTTATATTTAAATCTTGTTTAAATTTGTTATTAAAATTTTTTAATTCTTTTTGTTGTTCAAGACTTAATTGTAAAATCAATTTAGCTCTTTTAAACTTAGTAACTCTCTTTAAAAAAGAATGTTGATCTTCTACTTTTAAGTACTTAAACTTATCACTATTATATTTCAAATCGTAAAGAATTTCTTTTTCAATTACATTATTTTTAGTTTCTTTAATATTACTGCTCATATGGTTATATATATTATATATAAACATACTCAAAATCACTCAAAAAATAAAAATTTATTATTTTTTTATATATTTTAATATATGTGTTATTATTAAAGTGTGATAAAGTGGGAGAAAGTGTGTTTCTAGGTTCGTATGTTCATAATATAGATAAAAAGAATAGATTGTCTTTGCCAACTAAGTTAAGAAATGGTTTAGGCACAACTATTATTTTGTCAAAAGGATTTGATGGATGTTTAACACTAAGAACACCAAAAGATTTTGATGAATATACTAAAAAACTTCTTGCTTTATCACAAACAAAAATAAAAATTAGAACAATTTCTAGACAATTACTAGCTAACGCATCAGAGATTGAAATAGATAGTGCAAATAGAATTTTAATTCCAGCCAATTTAATGAAAGAAGCTAATTTAGAAACTTCTATCACAATAATTGGGTTAGGTGATAAATTAGAAATTTGAAATTCAAGCAATTATGATGAACTTAAAAACATTTCAGATAAATCTTTAGAAGAACTAGCTGAAAGTATTGAAGATGAATCAATTTAATTACCATTATAGTGTAATGCTAAATGAGACAATCAAAAATATCCCAATAACTGAAGAAGGAATTTATGTAGATTGTACTCTAGGTATGGGTGGGCATTCTAAACTTATTCTTGAAAAAATAAGTAAGAATTCAAAATTAATTTGCTTTGATAAAGACTTATTTGCAATTAATAACTTCAAAACTTATCTTGAAAAAAATAAAATAGAAAATGTTATATTAATTCACGATGATTTTAAAAATTTGAAAATTAAAATTAATGAATTAGGAATAGATAAAGTTAATGCGTTTATATTTGACTTAGGTGTTTCTTCTCCACAATTAGATGATAGCGAAAGAGGCTTTAGTTACCATAATGATGGCCCACTAGATATGAGAATGGATAACACACAAGCAATTAGTGCTAAAAATATTGTTAATGAATATCCATTTGAAAAATTGTTTGAAATATTTAAAAATTTTTCTGAAAGTAAGTTTAGTTATCAAGTTGCTAAAAAAATTATTAAAGAAAGAGAATTAAATGAAATAACTTCAACAATTCAATTAGTTGAAATAATTAAAAGTTCATTACCTAATAAAGAACTTAATAAAAAAAAACACCCAGCAAAAGTTTTTTTTCAAGCTATAAGAATTGAAGTTAATCAAGAACTTAATAATTTAGATAAATCTGTTTTAGATGCTAGTGAATTATTAGCTGAAATGGGTACTATATCAATAATTTCTTTTCATTCATTGGAAGATAAAATTATTAAGAATTCTTTTAAAAAATTAACTGAGTCAAAGATACCTAGTTATATTCCAACAAAAGAAAGTGATATAAATTTTAAATTATTAACTAAACCTTGTACACCATCTATTGAAGAAATAGAAGAAAATAGAAGATCTAAATCAGCTAAGTTAAGAATAATAAGAAAGGAGAAATAATATGGAAAATATAGTAGTTATAGGAATAACAGATGAATACTCATCAATATATGTTTCTTTTATTGTAAATAATAAAATTATGCCTCTGTATTATAATTCTTTTCCTAATGAAAAATGTATAGTTAATTCATGTGTTGTTAATAAAAATATATTTATAAATAAAATAAAATCATTGATTCAAAAAGCTGAAAGTTTTATTGCTAGACCAATAAAGAAAATAAACTTATGTTTACACAACATTCAAATGAACATAACTGACTTCGAAGTTTTAGACATTGAGATAAAAGATCAAATTTTCAATAAGAATACTTGAAACAATACTGTCTTCCCTAATTTAAGAATTAAGGAAAAAACTTTAAATGATGCTTTTGTTTTTGACTTTGATGTTTGTTCATGAAATATTAACAATAAATGAATTAATACAATTGATAGAGATTATAAAACTAATTCTATATCTATCAAAGGAAAAAAATATAGTATTAATAAAGTAATCTACGAAAGCTATAAAAGTGTTTTTAATTTAATAAATATAGAAATTGAAAAAGTGGATACAACTGTTGATTTATATTTAAAAAACAATCCAGCAAAATATCAATTAAATATTTTAATATCAGATCAAGCTGTGTCTATTAGTTCTGTAAATGAAAATAAATTATTCTCAAACATAGTTGATCAAAATCTTGGGATTAATAACCTTAAAAAAATAATTTCTGAAAAATTCAATTTACAAATTAAAGATATTAATGATTATTTGAATAACTACAATGATATATATTTATTTGATAATGTTGATGTAATTAATGTTAATGATAAGAAGACATTAAAAGTGAATGGCATTAAACAAAAAGAGATTGATAAGTTGATAAACAATTATACATTAGAGGTACTCAGGTTGATTGAAAAGAAAGTGGAATACTATAAAAAAGAAAAAGAAATAAATATTGAATCAATTAATCTTATATCTCACTTGTCATATGTAACAAAAATATTTAGAAATATTACAGCATATACAAAAATTAACTTTAAAATTATCACACAACCTGAAGTGATGATGTTCGAACAGAGATATCTATATTGTATATTAGAAACATACAAAATACTAAATAGCCAAAAGCAAATAATATAAAGCAAGAAAAGAGAATAATATGGAAAATACAAAAAGATTATCACTAGATAATAAGACAATAGAAACAAATAAAATAAACAATGATGTAATTGATTTATCAGATATTGACATTAATGATATAAATGTAAATAGTTTTCAAGATATATCACCAATAAATAATAATATTTCAAAAAGAATTGATAATGAAGAAACTTTTTTTAATAATTTAGATGATATAAATTTTGAACCAAAAGTGAAGATTAAAATTTTAGGAATTGGTGGAGCTGGGAATAATATGATTGAACATATTGCTAAGAATAGTACATTAGATCAAAAAAGTCTATATGCTATTAACACTGATTTTCAAGTATTAAAGAAAATGGAAAATAATTGTAATAAAGTATTAATTGGTAAAAATATTACTAGAGGATATGGTTCTGGTTCAGATCCAATAATTGGAGAAAAATCTGCAAATGAAGATCGTGATACTATTAAACAAATTTTAAAAGATGTTGACTTATTATTTATATTATCTGGAATGGGTAAAGGAACTGGAACTGGAGCTAGTCCAATCATTGCTGAAATAGCTAATGAAATGAAAATATTGACAATTGCTGTTGTAAATATTCCATCAATTTCTACTGAAGGAAAAAATATTTATGAAAAAGGAATTAATGGAAGTAACAATTTAAGAAAATTTGTAAGTGGTATTGCTACTATTAATAACGATAAAATACTATCAGCTAATAACGAATTAGATTCTTTATATAACTCTTTTAGAAAAGTTAATCAAGTAATTTGTGATATTATAAATGATTTAATAAATACAGTTACTATACCTAGTCAAATTAATATTGACTTTAATGATATTAAAAACTTCTTTAAAGAAAAAACAAATTTCCAAATTACTAATTGTGATATTGAAGATGGTAATAATACTATTGAAACAATTAAAAATAAAATATCATCAACATTATTTGAAGAAAAATTATTAGGTTCTAAAAAAGCAATTTTAACATTAAAACTAAATCCAGATGTTCCAAGATCATTTATAAGCGATGTAAGAAGTTTAATGGAAGAGATAACTGGTAATCAAGATCTTGAATTAATGTATTCTACTGAATATAGTGAAGATATTAAATATGCTAAAATTTCTATTTTAGTTGCAACTAATACTTTTGAATTAAACATTAAAGAAGAAAATATATTACCACCTGAAATTCCTAATTTAAAACCATTGAATCCAACAATTAATTTTAATGAAAAAAATATTGAAAATACTCATATTGAAAATAATCAACCAAGTATCCAATTAAATATTGATAACAATGAATTAGAAAAAGATGAATATCATTTAGATGAAATTCAAATTCATAATAATAATTTTAATAATTTACAAAAAGAAATTGAAAAATGTAAAAACAATTCTGAAAATTTATTTATTACTAAAAATTTAGATCAAAAATATCCTACTCAAAATAGTAGTTTTAATTCAACTAACTTAAATAAATTTGTAAATAAAACATTGAGTTTATTTAAAGGGAATAATACAAATGAATTCAATAACAAAAACTAATTTTCAAGATAGTGAAAATAATAAATTTAAACTAATTCAAAATGGAGTAATCCTTGTTAACCCAAGTACTATATTTATTGGTAATGGTGTTAATATTGAATCAGGTGTTACTATTTTCCCAAATGTGACTATTTATGATAATGTAACTATCAAAGCAAATACTACAATTCAATCATGCACAATGATTACTCAAAATATTACAATTAATGAAAATTGCTTAATTGGAACTAATACTATCATTAGAGAAGATGTTACTCTTGGTAAAGATTCTATAATTGGGCCACACTGTGAAGTTGTAAGAAGCAAAATTGGTGTAAAGTGTACTATTGCTCATAAAAACTTTATTGGTGATGCAATTATTTTTGATAATGTAAAATTTGGTTGTGGTTCTATTATTGCTAATACTGATTTTAAAACTAGATTTAAAACAATTGTTAATGAAGGTGTTGCAATTGGAGTTAATGCAAATTTAATAGCTCCAGTTACAATTGGTAAGAATTCTTTTGTTGCTGCTGGCTCTACAATAGTTAGTGATGTTCCTGAAAATAATTTAGCCATTGCTAGAAATTTTCAAACTAACAAAGTGTTAAAATAAGATTTTCATATATAATATATAAATATATAAGAAAGAGATTATGAATTACACTGCTGATAGCATTAAAGTTTTAAAAGGTTTAGAACCGGTAAGAAAAAGACCTGGTATGTATATTGGCTCTACAGATTTTCGTGGTTTACATCATTTAATTTGAGAAATATTAGATAATTCAATTGATGAAGTATTAGCTGGTTCAGCAACTCAAATAGATGTATATTTAAAAAAAGATAATTCTATATTAATTAAAGATAATGGAAGAGGAATTCCAATTGAAATTAATAAAGATACAGGTATTTCAACAGTTGAAACAATATTAACTGTTTTACATGCTGGTGGTAAATTTGATGAAGATGCATATGTTTCAGCTGGTGGTCTACATGGTGTTGGTGCTTCTGTTGTAAATGCTTTAAGTTCTTGATTAACTTGTACTGTTTCTCGTAATGGTAAAGTTTATGAAACTAAATTTAAAAAAGGTGGTTCTATAATAGAACAACCTTTAACACATATTGGTGAAGCTAAAAAATCTGGTACGATAATTCAATTTAAACCAGATCCATTAATATTTCCTGACACAACTTTTATTCCTGAAATGATTGTTGAAAGATTAAAAGAAGCTTCTTTTTTATTTAAGTCATTAAAGATAAATTTTTATGATGAAATAAATGGAAAAGAATATAACTTTATTGCTGAAAAAGGTATAGAAGAATTTGCAAGTTATATTAACGTTGGTAGAAATGTAATTTCTCCTGTTGCTTATTTTTCTGGTGAGTTATCTAAAATTCATGTTGAAGTAGCTTTACAATATACTGATGATATGAATGAAGTTATTGTATCATTTGCAAATTCAGTTAAGACTAATGAAGGTGGAGCACACGAAAATGGTTTCAAGCAAGCTTTAACTGAAGTGTTTAATGAATATGGTAGAAAATGAGATCTTATAAAATCTAAAGATAAGAACTTAGAATCAACTGATGTAAGAGAAGGTATTGGTGCAATTTTATCAGTAAAAGTTCCAGAAAAATTAATTAGTTATGAAGGTCAAACTAAAAATAAATTATTTACACCAGAAGCTAAAGATGCTGCAAGAAGAATTACTTTAACTCAATTAGGTTTCTGATTTGAAGAAAATAAAAAAGAAGCTATAAAAATTATTACCAAATCTTTAATAGCTAGAGAAGCTAGATTAGCTGCTAGAAAAGTTAGAGAAAATATTAAAAAAACTAAAGGTAATAAAGCTGAACGTATATTGAGTGGTAAACTAACTCCAGCTCAAAGCAAGGATTTTGTAAATAATGAATTATTCATTGTTGAAGGTGATTCAGCTGGTGGTTCAGCTAAATTAGGTAGAGATAAAAAGAATCAAGCTATCTTACCATTAAAGGGTAAGGTTATCAATGTAGAAAAAGCTAAAGTTTCTGATGTTTTAAAAAATGAAGAAATTGGTACAATCATTACTTGTTTAGGTGCTGGTGTTTTAAAAGAATTTAATGTAGATAAAATTAGATATCATAAAGTTATTATTATGACAGATGCTGATACTGATGGGGCGCACATTCAAATTTTATTATTAACAATGTTTTATCGATTCATGAGACCATTAGTTGAAAAAGGGCATGTTTACATTGCTTTACCACCTTTATATAAATTAACAAATAAAAGAACTAAAGAGTTTAATTATGCTTGAGATGAAAAACAATTAGAAGAACTTAAAAAACTAAGTCCACAGTATGAAATACAAAGATATAAAGGTTTAGGTGAAATGAATGCTGATCAACTTTGAGATACTACAATGAATCCTAAAACCAGAATGTTAATAAGAGTTTCAATTGAAGATATTGTTTTAGCTGAGAAGCAAGTTAATGTTTTGATGGGTGATAATCCAGCTGTTAGAAAAGATTGAATCAACGAAAATGTTAAATTTACTTTGGATGAGGAATAATTTATGGCTATTGAAAATTCTAAAAATGTAATAGTTAGAAATCTTGATAAGATAATGAATGAATCTTTTGCTAAATATGCAAAGTACATTATCCAAGATCGTGCTTTACCAGATATTAGAGATGGTTTAAAACCTGTTCAAAGAAGAATATTATATGGAATGTATAATTTAGGAATTTTATCTGATAGACCATATAAAAAATCTGCAAGATCTGTTGGGGAAGTTATTGGTAAATTTCACCCACATGGTGATAGTTCTATTTATGAAGCTATGGTTAGATTAAGTCAAGAATGAAAAAACAATATCCCTTTATTAGATATGCATGGTAATAAAGGTTCAATTGATGGAGATAGCGCTGCTGCTATGAGATATACTGAATGTAGATTATCTAAAACAGGACAGTTATTATTAAACAATATTGAAAAAGAAACTGTTATATTTATTCCTAATTTTGATGATAGTGAAATTGAACCATCTTATTTACCTGCTTTAGTTCCAACTTTATTAATAAATGGAGCAACTGGTATTGCTGCTGGATATGCTACAAATATACCACCATTCAACCCTGGTGAAGTTCTAGATTCAATAATTTATCGAATAGATAATTCTAATTGTAGTATTAAAGATATATCTAAAATAATTAAAGGGCCTGATTTTCCAACTGGTGGAATAATTCAAGGTAAAGATGGAATTATTGAAGCTTATGAAACTGGTAAAGGTAAATTTATTATTAGAGCTAAATTTATTGAAAAAGAAGTTAATAAGAAAATGAAACAATTAATTATTACTGAAATTCCTTATGAAACTAATAAATCAACTATTATTAAAGCAATCGATGATTTAGTTTATGATAATAAAATTAATGGTATTATCGAAACTCGTGATGAAACAGATAAACACGGTATTAGTATTGTTATTGATATTGAAGCTTCTAAATCATTTGAAGTAATAAAAAACTTCTTATATAAAAATACTCCATTACAAATTAGTTATGCAATTAACTTTGTTTGTATTGTTGATCGTAAACCAATTTTATCACCAATCTTATTTGTAATTGATTCTTATTTAAAACATGCTTATGATATTATTAAAAAAACATCAATATTTGACTTGAAAAAAGCTGAAAAAAGAAGTGAAATATTAGATGGTTTGATTAAAGCAATTTCAATATTAGATGATGTGATTGAATTAATTAGAAAATCAACTTCAAAAGATGATGCTAAAACTAATTTATCAAATAAGTTTGGTTTTTCAGAAGTTCAAAGTGAAGCAATTGTACAACTAAGATTATATAAACTAACTTCAACTGATGTTAAAGCATTAAGAGAAGAAAAAGATGGACTTAATTTAAGAATAGAAGAATTAAAACAATTATTAAATTCTGATTCTTTATTGAAAAATCATTTAAAGAAAATATTGAGAGAATATAAAACATTAATTGAATATCCTAGAAAAACAAAATTAGAAAATGAAATTCAAAAAATCGTTATTAATGATGCTGATATTTTAGAAAACAAAGATGTTATTGTTATGGTTACTAAGGATGGTTATATTAAATCTACATCTAAAAGATCAATTGAATCTAGTGAGTATGGAGATATTAATTTAAAATCTGGAGATATCTTAATTAATATGTTTGATTCAAATACTTTAGACCAAATCATTTTAATAACTAATGTTGGTCAATATATTTCTATTCCTTGTCATAAAATAAAGAATCTAAAATATAAAGACACTCCAGAACATTTAAATAACATAATAACTATTAATTCAAGTGATGAAGTTGTTTGTGGGTTTAATACTAAAAATGCTTTAAATATTAAAAAGAAAATATTGATTTGTACTAAATTAGGAGTTATTAAACGTGTTGATTTAAGTGATTTAAATTTCTCTAAAACTTCTAAGTCTTCAACAATTATGAATTTAAAAGATAATGATAAAATTATCTCTTCACAATTATTAGAAGATAAAATTAACTATGATGTTATTTGTTTAACTAAAAATGGATTGGCTTTAAGATTTGATGTTAATGAAGTTCCAGTTGTTGGAAGAACAGCTGCTGGTGTTAAAGCAATAAAGTTATTACCTAATGATGAAATAATTTCTTGTGCTATTTCATCAAATCCAGAAACTGATAATTTATTAATAGTTTCAAATAGAGGGTTAAAAAGAATTTATCCTAATTTAATAAATAAAACTAAAAGAGCTAATATTGGTAAAATGGTTATGACTCAAACAAAAACAAACCCATCTATTTTAATTAATGCATTCTCAGTTTATGTTAAAGATACATTAAATATATTAGATAGTGAATTAAACCATCACACTTTCTTATGTTCTTCATTACCACTAACTGATTTAGATAATAGATTTAATGATATTAAAATAAAAGAAATAATTCACTGTTATAAAGATGAATATCTTTCTAAAAATATAAATAGCTCAAATCAAATTGATGATAATGAAGAAGAAGATAATTTAGATGATTCTAATGATGAAAATGATAACAATAATTCAAATCAACAAGAAAGCTTGTTTTAATGATTAAACCTTCATCATTTATATTTACTCTTTTCAATTATATAAGACCAAATATGTTTGTTAATCACATCGATGATATTAATCCTTATTTATTAAAAAAAATTGGAATTAAATATGTATTTTGTGATTTAGATAATACATTAGTTCCTCACTTCACTACAATTCCTACAAAGTCTGCAATTAATTTTGCTGATAAGCTACATGAACAAGGAATTAAGATTATTATCGTTAGTAATAATTCTAAAAAAAGATTAGAAAAATTTTGTTTACATTTCAATGCAGATGATTTTGTTTATAATGCTAAAAAACCAACATTATCTAAAATCAAAAAAATAATTAAGAAATATAAAATAAATTTAGATGATAGTTTAATAATTGGCGATCAATTTATTAGTGATATATGAACTGGCAATCGACTTGGAATTAAATCAATTCTAGTTTTACCAATTATTGAAAGTAATAAATTAACAACTAATAATATTTTCATTAATTTATTAGAAAAATTTATTTATAAAAAGATACAACATGAAAATCTTTTAAGAAATATAACGAATAAGTTGGAAGAGAATTATGAAATCTTATAATATAAAATGTAAAGGTTGTGGCATCTATCTAAATGATTGTGAAAAATCAATGGGTTATGTTAAAAACTATAAAATAGATGTAACAAAATACTGTAAAAGATGTTTTGACATAAAACATTATAATAAATGTGAAACAATTGATTCTCATAAAGATGAAATTGTTAACGTATTAGATAGTCTAGTTTTAGATAATTATATTATTTTTGTAGTAATTGATGTTTTAGATATTAAAAACTCATTAATAGAAAAATATAAAGATTATGATAATGTTGTTTATATTATTAATAAAATGGACTTATTACCAATGAATCATATCAAAGAACTTACAGAAAAAAACATCATTGAAAATATTGAAAGATTAAATTATCAATATAGAGCAATTGCTTTCACTAGTATTAAATCAACAACATCAATTAAATTAGTTAATGATATTTTAAATGATGAAGAAAATCATAATAAAAAGTTTATTTTTGTTGGTAAATCAAATACAGGTAAAAGTACATTAATTAAAAGAATATGTTTAATTAACAAATCAAAAGAATCAATCGTTGCTAGTAAATACTTAAATACTACTAATCATTTAAATAAACTTAAAATTAATAGACATGTAGTAATAGATACACCAGGGTTTATTAATGAATTTAGTATTTTAAATTTTTTAAAACTTAATGATGTTAATAAAATTCAATACCAAACAATTAAAAAACCTAAATCTTATCAAATATTTGAACCAAGAACTTTTAAAATAGAGAACGTAGCAACAATTAATATTTATAGTAGTGAAAAAACTCACATTACATTTTACATTGAAGATAAATTAAGTATTTTTAGTAGTAAATTAAAACCTGAAATAAAACTTAATAATTTAGCTAATTGCGTATTTTTAAATGATACTGTAACTAAAGTAACTACATTTGAATTTAATGATCATGATAAAAAAAATATAGTTATAAGTGGACTTGGTTTATTATCTTTTCAAAATATAGAAAAGATTGAAATCCTTACTAATGATAAAGTTAATATTAATTTATTATTGAAGCAAATTATCTAATATAATTTAATTATGAAAACAATATTATTCGGTGGTTCTTTTGACCCAATTCACAATGGACATATTAATATAGCTAAAAAAGCACTAAGTTTCTTAAATGCAGATAAAGTTATTTTTATATTAAATAATAAATCTAAAGATAAATTTGTTGCTACCAATATTAGAAATAGAGCTGATATGTTAAATATTGCTATTAAAGATATTAAAGAATTTAGTTATTCTGATTTCGAAGTAAACAATGATGATACTTCTTATACTATTGATACAGTCAAAGAATTTAACAAAATATATAGTAATGATGAATTATTTTTATTAATTGGTAGTGATCAATATGATAACTTCGATAATTGAAAAAATTATCAAGAAATTTTAGATTCTATAAAAGTTATTTGTTATAAAAGAAGTAATAATTTAAAAAAACAAACTTTTGAAAATAAAGTTACATTCATTGATGGAGAACATTTTGATATTTCTTCAACTAATATAAAAGAAAACAATCTTTGAGATTTGATAAATACTAATGTTAATGATTACATTAATGAAAATGCTTTATATTATACTTATCGTTATAAACTATTTAATTTAAGTGATGATAGAATTCTTCATTCATTAAGAATGGCTAGAATGGCTCATATACTAATGCAGAGAAATGATCCTAAACAAGCTCATTTAGCATGAACTGCTGGTGTTTATCATGATGTTTGTAAAGAATATCAACAATTTGATTTAGAAAATATTGCATATAATCAAAATAATTTAAAGAAAGCTGTATCTTGAAAAGTTTTACATGGACCAGTTGGTGCTATTGAATTAAAAAATAAATTACATTTTAAAAATGAATTAATACTAAATGCTATAGCAAGACATACTCAACCATTAGAAGTTTGTGCTGAAGAAGAATTAACTTTATTAGATAAAGTAATATTTTGTTGTGATAAATTAGAACCATTTAGAACAGAAAAAGATATTACTAATATTTCATATTTAAGAGAACTTAGTAAAGAAGACATTAATGAATGTTTTAGAGAATTAAATATAGAATTAGCTAAACAATATGGTTTAAAATAGTGGTTGGAATCATTTTATCTATTGATAACCATATAAAGAAGTTATTTAAAGAAGAATATTTTAAAGATTTTTTTGTTCATAAAATAAATAATAGAAAATTCTATATAGTTACATCAATGGTTGGAGAAATGTTTGCTATTACTTTTTGTGGGCCTGGAAAAACAAATGCAGCAAGTTGCGCGACACATATTATAAATAATTTTAAAGTCACTAGTATTATTAATGCTGGAATAGGATATTACTTTAATCAATCACTGAATAAAACTAATATAGTATTAGTTAATGAAACTCAATATTCTGATTATTTTTTAAAAGAAGATAATGATATATTTTCAACAGATACTAAAATGAATAATATTATAAAAAAAATAATTTCAAGTTCAAATCAAAGTTTTGAATTAGGAGATTGTTATACTAGTGATAATATTAATTCGCAAGAAATAATTACTAAAAGCAATGTTCCTATTATTTATGATACAGAATGTGCTGCAATTGCCCATGTTTGTAGTTTATATAATATTCATTTTTCTAGTTTCAAAGTATTAACTGACCCTTCAGTATTTAAAAATATTACTAATAAAACAAATAAAGCAACTCTTTCTTATGTTTCTGGCACTATTGATATGCTAATATTTAATATTGTTCAAGAAATAAGTTATTCTGACTTAAAAGATATTAAAGAACTAAAGAATATATAAATATATCTTTTAAATATAACTAATATTTTTTTATTTATAAATTTATAACTTATAATAATGTTATGAATACAAAAATAATTTTATTAACAGGTGCAAGTAGTGGAATAGGTAAAATTACCTTAGAAAATCTTTCACTTAATAAAGAATATAAAATAATTTGTTTAGTTAGAAATGTTGATGCTATTAAATTAAAATCTGATAATATTGAGATATTTAAATGTGATATTACTAAACTTGATGAAATTAAAAAAATTAGAGATCAAATAGAAACTAAATATAAACATATAGATATTTTAATTAATAATGCTGGTTATGGAGAATTTGGATCGATTAAAACAAAAACTAGTAATGAAATTGAAGATCAATTTAAAATTAACTTCTTTGCTCATTCTAATATGATAAGAGAGTTTTATAATCTATTACTTAAATCAAATGATGCTAGAGTAATTAATATGTCTTCAATTCTTGGGAAAGTTGTATTACCGTTTGGTTCTTATTATTGTGCAAGTAAACACGCAATAGAATGTCTTTCTGCTTTAAGATATGAATCTAATTTTAAAATTAAAGTTATAACTATTAGACCTGGTCCTATAGCTACTAAATTTGAAGAAATTGCTGTTAGTAAAATGAAAGATAAAATACATAATGATAATAAATTATTTACCAACTTTTTCATTAAAATATATACTAAAGCTGAACCACCAATTAATGTTTATAAATTAATTCAAAAAGGAATTGAATCTAAGAATCCTAAATATTCATATCAAACTAAAAATGCTAGAACAAATATTTTATTGTCTAAACTAGCGCCAGAAAAAATGTTTAATGATATGTTGTGAAAAAAAATAGATAAAAAATAGTGTTTATAAGCTAATATATATAATATTAAGAATAAAAAGAAAATCACCTAAAAGGTGATTTTTTACATTAAAAAACCCACTCTAAAAGCAGGCACTACGGGATAAATCCTTATTTTTAATTTTTCAGACTTCTTAATCAAATTAAAAATACTATACTTTTTTATATATATTTCTCTATTATTTATTTTGGTGATAAAATAGGCAATAATATCTATTAATGAAATCATATTAATGTTTTTAGGAGCTTTTGAAGATGTTTTAGATTTAATTGATGCTAATATAAAATAACTTATTAAATTTTTTTATTATCTTTTAAAAAATAAAGTCTGCCACATATAACTATTCCTAAATCTATTAAATAATCAAATTCGTCTTCAGAGATATTATTAACTTCTAATAAAGAATTGTGATTGCCATGTCTAATAGAAGAATAATTTTGTCTATATTTTTTGATTATTTCTTCATTTAAAATATTTAGAAAAAAATTATCATCTATTTTTGTTCATTTTCCATTTTCACTTTTTAGTAAATTTTCAATTGTTTTGACAAGAGTTTCAAGTTGTTCTCTCTTTTCCAAGGAATTGAATCGTTTGTCACTTGTTGATAGCTTTTTTATTTCAATGAATGAAAATAATTTTTCATTTTGTAATACTTTATTCTTCTCCTTAAAAGAAAGATCATTATTAAAATTTCTTCTAATTTTATAACTTTTTTCACCATTTAATTTTTCATCTCTAATATAATATATAAGTTTGCTAAGAGAATTTTTAATGCTACCATGCTGAATTGGACTTTTCAAGAAGGTTTCAATCTGGCCAATTATTAAATTATTTATTTCAAAATAATAACATAATAAAATATACAAAATATTTTCTTCTTCAGTATAATCATTCTTTGGTTTTAATAAATCTTTAAAAATATCTAAAGATTGATCTTCATTATTTATATTAAAATAAGAGCTATTCATTTTTTCTTTAAATTCTGATACTATTTTAAAAATTTCATCATTTTTATATCATTTATCATGGCTAAAATTTTCATAATTATCTAAAAAATGTTCAATTAAGTTCATAAATTCCTCAAGTAAAATCTATATAATATTAACATTATTTTTAATAATTAAAATAATTAATATTAAATTTATTAAGAAAAATAAATTTTTAAAATATCTAATAATTTACAAAAATTATTATAATAATATTTATGTTATAATATAAATATTAAAAACAAGGTAAGATTCACTAAATGATTAATTTATATAAAAACATCAAGCCTTGAATTGCTACTACTTTAAAGAAATATAAATTTAAATCATTAACAGAAATTCAACAAAGTACATTTGATATTATGAATAGCAATAAAAATGTTGTTGGTATAAGTTCTACTGGTTTTCTATGGAATAAAATTTATCTTTTTAATTGATTTTGCATTTAATTTAGAATGTATAGGAAGAATTTTATCAAAAAGTTTTTATATAATAATTATTTTAAGATATCATTCGAATGCAATATATTAAATAGGTCATTTTCAATATTTATTATAGAAAGTATTACTAAATTAATTTTTTCTCTATAGATTTTTGGGAACTTTATATTTTCTTGGCCAGAACCTGAGTTCATTTTTATTACTAGAAATTCTTCTTCTTTTTCCATCATTTCTATTGCTATAATTTCTAATTCTTTAAATTTTGATTGATAATTTATAATAGGTAAAGTCATTAATAGTCCATAAGAATAATTAATTCCCCCATCAAACATTCTTCACCATCAATAAGCAAAAGAAGAATTCAATAAACAATATGTAACTATATAATTTTCATAACTTTTAAAATTTAAATTATATTTACCTGATCTATTTAGTTTTCTCTTAGATGCAGTAGTGAAGTAACGGCATGTATTAGTCGCTGTTAAATTATAATCTCCGTTTGTAGATATAATAGATTTTAAACAATCTAATCTTGAATTTAAAACATATTCAAGTACGGGGGTCAAAATATTAAAATTTTTATAATATTTTTGATTATCTATTGAAATAATTTGTCTTTTTTTATTAATTATTGAAAGTAAAAAACTTTTTTTTAAAATTTTACTTCTTGTTATATTTTTAAAACGGATTAATGGAGAAACTATTGCTCCTCTTGGGTTTCGATTTTCTACTATAGTGATCGCTGCTCTAACTGAATTACTTATATTACTATTAAAAATTCCATGTTTTTTCCCATTAAAAATATTTCCAGGAACATTATCAAATGCAAAAATTTTTGTTGAATAATTATTTAATAATAATCTTAAAAAATAGAATTTATTCGCCCCTATGAAACTTTGCGGCGTAATTAAAACAGATGATTCACTTTGTATAACTATTTTTTCAACAAATGCAGCATACAAATCTTTAGTATGTCTAATTACATTTGTAACATTTCACTCTTTTTTAATCTCATTTATTTTAAAATATGGAGGGTTTGAAATAACTTTACACCCCTCAGGGAGAACTATTTTTTTATCTAAAAAATCTCCTGTAATAATATTAATTTTATCTAAATATCTTTTGGAAAAAATGATACAAATACTATATTGGGCTATTTTAATAGCAATAGGATCTAAATCATAAAGATAGACTTTTCTTTCTAATAATAATTTCTCAGCTTTTTTAGTAGGAAGTAATTTTAAATAATTAATAATCAAGTTTCCGCAACCACACCCTACATCAGCGACAGAGTCTCCTTTAACATCTTTTAAAAAATCACTCATCAATATCGCAACATCATTTGGAGTATAATATTTACCAAGTTGTTTTTTAGATATCTTATCTTGAATGCTTAATCCAACCTCATATAGATTACCAAAATTTTCATAATAAAGTAAGTCCTCTTTATTTATTTTATTTTTATTATCTAAGCAGAAGGACAAAATAAAATCTCAAATTCTTTTTAAGCCATAAGTTTTAATATCATATTCGTAATTTTCTATTTTATAATTTTTAAAATCTAACATAATATCCTAAAAACATTATATTTCATATAAATATTCATTTTTAACAATCTCCTCATAATTTTTAATATCCATTTTTAAGTGGACAGATATTGATGGTTTAAGTTGTTTGATTTTATCATATGAAAATTCATAGTTATTTTTACTAGAGGAATCTTCAGCATCTTCTTTTTTTAAAAAATAAAGATTATTAATTTTAATTCTAGATTTAATATTACCTTTACCTCTAGCATTAGGAAGTGAAACATTCTCCCTTGGTATTGACACTAAATTACCATTAATAATAGCACCTTTATCAATTAAAACTTTATTTAAATTCAATGGTGTAAATACTTTAGTAGAATTTCTTCCAGATGGTCTTATTTCACTACCTTCTAAATTAGCGATTCTTATAAGATCAGAACTTTTAAATAATATCAATGTATCTTTTTCCTTATTTAAAGAAGCAATTAAATCACTTTTTTCAGCATATGGTTTTAAACAATTGTGTAGACTAATTTCGTTAAATTCATTAAAATTATGACCCATAGAGTCGAAAATATTCACCTTACTATTAAAAGTTTCTAACATAGAAATTAGTCAATGATATTTTTTTCTCCATTGATCACTCGCTAATAATTCTCCACACTCATTATAATTCTCAACATCAAATTCGCCTGCTTTTGATTTATCTTTTTTTACTTCAATTTTAATAGAAAATTTATCTTTAGGAAAGTATAAAGTAATATCAGGAGCATGCGGACCCCCGTCGCGTTTTAAATCCATATCTTTATTAGTGAAAGTAATATTTTCATTTTTAATACAAAATTTAAGCTTTAAGAGATTAGAAATCTTGCTTGCTATTAAACATTCAAATAAAGAACCAGGTTGAAGTGCTTTTTTATTTTTAATTGCACGCTTTAAACTGAATATAATATTTTGATTTGTATTCAATACATTAGATTCTTCAGAATTTAGTGATTCTAAAAAATTTTCTAAGTCTAAATTATTAGATAGAAAATTTTTATATTTTTTTTCAATACCTTCAATATCTTTACAAAATAATTTTAAACAACTATTTTCTAATGAATTTATATATTTTAAAATAGTTTTTATATATTTTTCTTTTTTATTTTGTATTGATTTATTCATATTATATATTGTACATAAAAATAAATATAAAATTATAAAAGATTCACACTATATTAACATTAAATATGCATATTTAAAAACTATAAAACTATGTTCAATAAGCTATAATATTAGATTTAATTGATGCTAATATAAAATAACTTATTAAATTTTTTTATTATCTTTTAAAAAATAAAGTCTGCCACATATAACTATTCCTAAATCTATTAAATAATCAAATTCGTCTTCAGAGATATTATTAACTTCTAATAAAGAATTGTCATTGCCATGTCTAATAGAAGAATAATTTTGTCTATATTTTTTGATTATTTCTTCATTTAAAATATTTAGAAAAAAATTATCATCTATTTTTCTTCATTTTCCATTTTCACTTTTTAGTAAATTTTCAATTGTTTTGACAAGAGTTTCAAGTTGTTCTCTCTTTTCCAAGGAATTGAATCGTTTGTCACTTGTTGATAGCTTTTTTATTTCAATGAATGAAAATAATTTTTCATTTTGTAATACTTTATTCTTTTCCTTAAAAGAAAGATCATTAAAAGAAAGATCATTATTAAAATTTCTTCTAATTTCATAACTTTTTTCACCATTTAATTTATTAAATTTTATATGAGAGATAATTTTAGTAAGAGATTTTTTAATGCTACCATGCTCAATTGGACTTTTCAAGAAGGTTTCAATCTGGCCAATTATTAAATTATTTATTTCAAAATAATAACATAATAAAATATACAAAATATTTTCTTCTTCAGTACAATTATTATTTGGGTTTAATAAACCTTTAAAAATATCTAAAGATTGATCTTCATTATTTATATTAAAATAAGAGCTATTCATTTTTTCTTTAAATTCTGATACTATTTTAAAAATTTCATCATTTTTATATCATTTATCATCGCTAAAATTTTCATAATTATCTAAAAAATGTTCAATTAAGTTCATAAATTCCTCAAGTAAAATCTATATAATATTAACATTATTTTTAATAATTAAAATAATTAATATTAAATTTATTAAGAAAAATAAATTTTTAAAATATCTAATAATTTACAAAAATTATTATAATAATATTTATGTTATAATATAAATATTAAAAACAAGGTAAGATTCACTAAATGATTAATTTATATAAAAACATCAAGCCTTGAATTGCTACTACTTTAAAGAAATATAAATTTAAATCATTAACAGAAATTCAACAAAGTACATTTGATATTATGAATAGCAATAAAAATGTTGTTGGTATAAGTTCTACTGGTTCTGGTAAGACTTTAGCTTTTTTAATACCTACACTAAATAAAATTGAATTAAATGATCAACTACAAGTTATTATTATTAACCCTACAAGAGAATTAGCGCTACAAACTTATCAAAAGACTTTAGAATTTTGTGAGCAAGAACCAAACTTATCAGTACACTTGATAACTGGTGGAACAAAAGTTGAAGAAATTGCTAGTAAAATAATAAAAAAGAAACCACAAATAATTATTACAACACCAACTAAATTAATGGATGTAATTAATTTAAAGCAAATTGATATATCACATATTAAATCTATTATTATTGATGAAGCTGATATGTTAATGGATTTAGATTTTTGAAGTTATATTGATGCCTTTATTAATGTATGTAATAATGATAATATTCAAAAGTCGGCATGAAGCGCTACTATTCATGAACAATTATCAAATAGATTAAAGAAATCATTTAAAAACACTGAAATAATTAAGGTTGGTGAATCAATCTATTTAAATGATAAAATAAAGCACTATATAATTCAATCAAATGATAATTTCAAATCATTAGAATACTTATTAGATAATAATGACTTTTATTTATGTTTAATTTTTGCTAATACCAAAATTCAAGTTGAAGAAATATATAATTTTTTAATTAAAAAGAATGTTCAAGCAATAATGTTACATGGTGATTTATCAAAAAGAGAAAGAAGTAAAAACTATAAAGATATTAAATCATTAAAGTATAAATTTATTGTATGTAGTGATTTAGCTTCTAGAGGTATGGATATAGAAGGTGCAAGTCATGTTATTTCTTGAAATATACCAAACACTTTAGATTGATATATTCATAGATCTGGAAGATGTGGTAGAGGTAAATACTCTGGTGATTCTTATATCTTACATAATGGGACTAATTTTAAAGAGATTGATAAATTAGTTGCTAAAAACATAAACTTTAATTACCTTTTATATAAAAATAATAAATTGACTAAAATCAATTCATTAAAGAGTTCTAAAGATAGCAAAGATAAATTTAATCAAGAAAAATTAGTATTAGAAATAAGTAAACTAAATACTAAACAAAAAAAGAAAGTTAAACCTAATTATAAAAAAAGAAGAAAAACTGAAGTTGATAAAATCAAATCAAAAAATAAAATTAAACCAAAGAGATACTATTATGGGAAAAAAAGTTCTTAATACATTATTATTTATACCTTTAATTGCATTGCCATTATTGTCTATAAATACATCTACTAATATAAATAAAAGCAATAATACTATTACTTCAAATTATATTAGAATTGATACTGGTAGAGAAACTGGAATAGTTTCTAATCCTCGTTTTGCAGGTTCTAAAGATATTGCTGATTTAACAAATAAATACGGTGCCAACTTTTTAAATTCAGATTTTATTCTTGAATTTAAAAATAATATTTTAAATTTTATGAATTTAATATTTACTGATTTACGTGATGAAAATTTAGATGTTGTACAATTTCAAGTATCTGAATTTAAAATCATTAAAATTGGAGAAACCACTTCACCAAATTATAATTTATCATTTAAAATTAATATCACTGATTCTAATGCTTTATATAATGAAAATAATAAACCACTAGATTATTTTACTAACGACGTTACAATCTTAAGTATAACCCCTCCTACAGCATCAACTTTATCTTTAATGTCGTTAAATATTGCTGAACCTGAATTATTTGTAAATTTATTAGCTTCTGAAGTAACACTTGAAAATATAAGTAGATATTCATATCCAAATTTTAATAGGATTCCTAAAACATCTAAATTCACTTATGAAATTAAAACTTTCAATAATTTAACTGGGCAACTAATTGCTAAAGTTAAATCAAGTGAATCTTATACTAAACAACAATATGAAGCGCCAACTGTTGCAATACCTATTGAATCAGATTTTTCTGTTCTAGATGGTTTTAAAAGAACTGAACCAACTATTATAGATAAAAATGAATTTTCATTTGATATGAGTATGAATCAAGTAACAAATGATATTATAAAGAAAAGTATTTTTGATTACTTAACTCTAAATCAACCATTAGCACTTCCTAAAAAATTTAATCAAAATAATATTATTATTGAAAACATTAGTTCAAATGATATTAAATCATCAAAAAAGATAAATGTATCTTTTAATCTTTTTTATGATAATAAAGGAGTTTTAAATAATACAATATCTCCAGTTCAAGAAATTACAATCAGAGCTATTGATTTCTTAGTTACTACAACACCTAAAGAATTAAATATTAGTATTAAATATGCTAATACATCTCCTTATGAATTTAAAAAATTAATATTAAAGAAAGATAAGCAAGCAATTGATGTAATTAAAAATTTATTAATAAATTCCATTAAACAAACAAATGGTTTATTATCTTGAGAAGATATAGAAATTACAATAAATAATAATCCTGAATTTGTAATTAAAGATAATAATAAACTATCGACAATAAGCTTCTATTATTCAATTATTAATAATAAATTTATAGATAATAATGGTCCAGTATATGCTTCAGATCCTATACAAATTAAGTTTACTAATTTTAAAGAATATAAAGAAACAACTTTTGTTTCTAAAATTCCAAATAATATCTTATCATCATACTCAGCTAATGTAATTAACAATGATAATTTTGAGCAAATGTTAAATATTCTTGATCAAATATATGGTTCTGAAATATTATTTAAATCAAATGAATTTGATTTATCTAATGGTGTTGCTAATATAACACTTTCAATGAATAAGAAATATGATAATGAAGGAATGGTTATTGATGGTAATACAATAATTCAAAATAATTTTGATTCTTTTGCTAAACTAAAAAATACCAATGTGATTGCATCAAATAATAATTTAAATTATTATACGATAAACATAGATCAAGCATTTATAGATAACAATAATTTTCTTTTAATACAAAATGCTTTAAATAATATATATGATAAATATCCAACCACTTCATCATTAAATACTAAAATTACTAATATCAAATTTAATAGTTCAGATATTATAAATAATAAAGTTACATTAGGTTTTACTTTAAATAATTTTGTAAAAAATAATACTATTATAAGTTCTGAAGATAAAACAATAACAATTGAATTTAAATCTATTATAAATGGTGGAATATATATTAATGAAGGAACTAACATTAGTGCTTTAAATGAATTAAATATTTATGATCATATAACTATTGATAAAACTTTATTTCAATATCAAACAATTGAAGAGATGAAAACAAAATTAAAGGCTTTAAATTTATCATTTAGTTTTTCATCAAATAATGTTCAATTAAAATATAATAATCAATTGCTAGGAAACGTTCAAGTTTATTCAAAACCAATTGCTCCTTCAGGTCTTTCTAATATGGAATGAACACTAATTGGAGTAATGATAGCAGTAACAATAATTGGAGTTATATTAATCAGTACAATTATTTATTTTAAAATAAAATCAAAAAAAGAAAAAGTTACTCAATAAAATTTAAGATAGTTAATATATCTTTTGTTTTATTAAAAGTTATATTATTTAAATATTGCAAAGTTTTATTTGTTAAATGAAAGTTAATTTTATTTGATATCAATAGTTGAGAGTTTAATTTTAAATTTTTATTTTTAGCACCATATTTGCCATCACCAACAATATACATTTTATAGAAAGCTAAATGAGCTCTTATTTGGTGCTTCTTACCAGTTAATAATTCAACTTCTAATATTGAGTAAGGTGAGTGAGTATAAAGTACCTTATATCTTGTTTTTATTTGAGTTGCAAATTCAACTTTTGTTTTAGAAACAATCATTTTATTTAATTGTTTATCATCTTTATAAATATAATCAACAAGTAGGCCACTAGTTTTCTTAGGTCCATTATAAATAACTGTTAAATACTTTTTACTTATTTCATTATTAAGAATTGCTTCATTTAATATTCTAGCAACTTTTTTATTTTTAGCGCCAATAACTAAACCCATTGTATTTTGATCAATTCTATGAACTAATGTAGGTTCACTTTCAATATCATAACCATCTCAAGTTTTATTCATATAGCAATATTTTCTAATATAATTATTTAAAGTATTTACTTTTTCTTTTACATCTTCTTGACATAAAACATTTTTAGGTTTATCAAAAATAATAATATTTTCATCTTCATAAAAAATCTTTACATTTAATTTACATTTAAGAAATTTATCATTATTACTTTTAATATTAATAAAGACAGTGATAATATCACCAGTTCTTAATAGAAAATTATCCATTACTTTTAAACCATTAACTTTAACTTGGCCTTTATTAATATCTTTTTTAATAGATGTTATAGTTAAATTCGGAGATATTTTTTTTATATAATCACATAATTTAGAATTATCATTAACTCTATTTATTACAATTTTAACCACTTTTAATTGCTATATTTTTCTGGATGTTTCTTTTTCATTAATGCAATAAATTCTTTATTATCTAAACTACCATATTTAACTCTAAGTTCAACACATTCATGATATTCTTTTTCAGCTCACTCTTTATCTTGGAAACCTTTGATAACAACTTTTTTAGATTGTAAATTTTTATAATTTTCAAAAAAATCTTTAACTTCTAACAATAGATGAGAATTTACATCAGATAATTTATTGATATGATTATATCTAACATCACAATCAATTACTCCTAATAACTTAGTATCAGTTTCACCACCATCAATCATTTCCATTGCTCCAACAACTCTAATAGGAACTTCAATACCTGGAATAAATTCTTGATCAGCAATAATTAAAACATCTAATTCATCACCATCTCAATCTAATGTGTTTTTAATAAACCCATAATTCAAAGGATAAGAACTTGAACCATATAAAATACGATCAACAGCTATTGTGTTTGTCTTTCTATTATATTCATATTTAATTTTTGAATTCTTAGGAATTTCAATAGTTGCATTTAATTTTAGTGACATATATACCTTGGTTAACGTTTTAAAGTCTAGTTAGCTAATTTATTTTGTTTCTTTAATGTTTTTAAAGTTCTTGCAGAAACTTTAACAGTTTTAGTTTTATTTGGGCCATCTTTAATCTCAACATGTTGTAGATTTAAATTTCAAACTCTTCTAGAGTGATTCATAGCGTGTGATCTAGTGTTACCACTTAATGGGCCTTTTCCTGTAATATCATCTTTTCTTGACATTTTATTTACTCCTATTTTTAATTAGCATAATACAATATATCATATCAAAATATTTTAATTATTTAAAGAATTTTCATTATCTTCAATTTTAATCTCTTTAATATCATTTTTATCACTGATATTATTTGCTTCTTTTGAATATCTTCTATAAAAAACTAACAATAAACAACCAGTAAATAAAGCTATTCATGAAAATGGAAATATAATAGCTCCAGTTAACATTAAGTCATTAGATAAAATAATTTTACTAAACAAATCAATTCTAACTTGGATTTTTATTCTTTCTTCATTCGTCGGAGATGTACCTATTAATGTTTCTTTTAATCTATCAATTTTTTCTCTAACAGAAACAACATATGTATTATAGTCTACATTAAGTCATTCATTTTTAATTCCATCATCATAAGTGTAACCGTTAAGCGTGCCATTTACTCATAAGTAAGAAAAATTTAAACTACCAATCCCAATAGTAAATTTTTTATCTTTATTTTTGCCTATATCATTAAAAGGTGTATTTGGCTCAAATGTATAAGTTGCTGTTGTTCCAATAATTAAACTTGAAAAAGAACCAATGGAAAAAATACCACCAACAACTGTTGCTATAATCCCGATTTTTTTACCATTTTTTAGAATTCTTTTTTTCATATTTAACCCAACATTAAGAAATACAATCTCATTTTTTATATTATGATTATAATAAAAAAATGTTAATTAGTTAAAAAAATTTAATTTTTAATAAAAAGATAGACGTTTTTTTTAATTTATTATTTATTAATATAAATATTAATAAAATTAGTATCATTAATAGATTAAATAATATATAATATATAAGTAAAATTAAAAGGAGAAAAAAATGGCTAAAGATGGAAAATTCAATATAATCGGTTTCTTATTATCTTTAATCTTTGGATTAGGATTGGGAGCAATCGTTTATACATTAACTAAAATGTTTAACCTTAAAGGTTGAATATGATTCATACCATTTATGTTTATGCCACCTGTAATCGGTGCTGTTATTTACATGTTATCAAACGGTAAATAATTTAAACTTAAATTAAAGAAAAAAATAGATCATTGTGATCTATTTTTTTTTATATCATTTTGATATTAATTGTTAATGGTGCTGAAGAAGGGACTTGAACCCTTAAGATATTGCTATCGGTGGATTTTGAATCCACTGCGTCTGCCGTTCCGCCACTCCAGCATTAATTATTAAATAACATAATTAATTATATAATAAAAGTTATTTATTCTTTAAAAGAATGAATATTACTCTCTTATGAAAACATTCTTTATATCTTTAGGTTCATTAGTTTTATCATCAAATTCTACTTCAACTCCACAGAATTGATATTTTCCAAAATTTTCTTTTAAACAAAAACGATTACTTCTATTAAAGAACATTTCAATAAGTGGTTCTGGTTCTGCACCAATAACGCCTTCACTTGGTCCAGTCATTCCTAAATCAGAAATATAAGCTGTATTGTTAAAAATATGAGCATCATTTGTTTGAACATGAGTATGAGTTCCAACAATTAATGATAATTGACCACTAAAAGCTCTTAACAAACAGTTTTTTTCACTAGTAGTTTCAGAATGAAAGTCAACAATGTTTATATCAACTTCTTCTTCATTATTTAATATTTCTTCAAGACAAAGAAAAGGGTTAGTAATTCTCCCTAAACTAAAATAAATACTAGTAGCCATTAAGTTAATAATTCTAACCTTTTTATTTTTAATATTAATAATTCGATATCCACGTGAATCATCTCTTGTTATTGGACCAGTTATATTTAAAGGTCTTATAATATCATTATTTGCTAGAACAGATTTTATATCAGGCTGTTTTCAAGTATGGTTCCCCATAGTAATAAAATCAACCCCATATTTTTTTACAGATTGATAATCATTAACGCTTAATCCACGACATTGTGTTACATTTTCACAATTTGCTATTGTAAAATCTATTTTATTTTCTTTTATATAATTTGGTAAAACATTTTCTAATGCTCTTAATCCAGTTTCACCAAAGACATCACCGATGAATAATATTTTCATGTTTCCTATTTTTCTATATTATTAATAACAAAATTATTTGTTAGTATATAATCACTTTTATAAATATTTTTTATATGACTAAGGTCATATAATTGGATTGAATAACCATATGATATTATTTTAGCATTTTTATTATTTTTAATAATAATAAGATTTAAATTATTTTCATAATCTATTGTATTTGAATTCATATCAAAAGCTAAAGCAGGTGATATTATATAATCAAATTTAATATTTAATAAACCTTTTTCATCAATTGCTATCTGATTTATATTTTTATAAAATTCTACTTTATAATTTAAATCTTTTAATAAATGATATTTAAAATTATTTTTTGTTTTTCTTTTTATTGTATATATTTCATTATTTGAACCAATTAAGTAATTAAGAATTTTAAAAATATCTATTTCACTTTGAGAATTAAAAATTACAAGGATTTTTTTATTTTCTAAATCTGAAAAAGATTCAATAAATTTTTCATAAATCCCCTTGCTTAATGCAGATAAAAACATTTCATCTGTTTGACATACAATTTGATTTAATATTTTTTCAATTTCTTTTATCTTCATATTAATTAATTACTCTTTTGATAGATTTATGTGTACCAACTATTGTTTTTGTACCATAAGGGTGTTTAAACGATACATCTATATTTTCACCATTTAGTCCTATAACAATTCCAGGCCCAAATAATGTATGTGATAAACGATCACCAATTTTAAATTCAGGCATATCATCATTATATTGATTTTCTGATTTAAATGTTGAAGATGAATCATATCAATCATTTGTATCTAGTGGTGTTATTTGTTTATATTTAATTTTTGCATAATCATAAAACTTACTAGAAATTTCATCAATAAAACGAGATTTTTTATTTTCTGAATTACTAATATAATTATAACCACCAAATGATGATAAAAATAATTGCTCCTTAGCTCTAGTAATAGCAACATATGCTATTCTTCTTTCTTCTTGTAATCCAGAATCTCCATCTAATAGTGCTTTTTTAGATGGGAAGATATCTTCATTCAATCCGATGATGAATACATGTTTAAATTCTAAACCCTTTGCAATATGAATTGTCATTAAATTAACTGCATCACTATCAGTTGTATCATCACTAGAAGAATATAAACTAACTTCTTGTAAAAAGTCACTTAAAGTATTATCAGGATTATCTAAAGTATATTTTTTAATAGATTGTTTTAATTCATCAATATTAACAATTTTAGACTCTTGTTCATTTAGTTTTAAATATTCTATATATTCAGTTTTTTCTAACATTATTTCAAATGTAGAAATAATATCTTTTTTAGGGATACTATCAATCATTTCAATAAAATGACTAATTGCATTTTTAGCACTTGAACTAAGGTTCATATTTTCTTTTTCTTTTAAAGCATCATAAAATTTTAAATTATGTTCTTCAGCATATTTTGAAATAGTATCAACTGTTGGTTGAGAAATTGCTCTTCTAGGTGTATTTATTATTCTTTTAACACTTAAATCATCTTGGAAATATAATGTTCTTAAATAAGCTATAACGTCTTTTATTTCTTTTCTTTGATAAAACTTAATTCCACCAAACATAATATAATTAAATCCATTAATTATTAATGCTTGTTCAATATTTCTAGATAAATAATTTGAACGATATAAGATAGCAATATCATTTAATAAACAACCCTCTGTTTTTAATTCATTAATTCTATTTACTATTCAAATACTTTCATCATCTTGTGAACCTGCCATAAAAAGAATTGGTTTAATATTTTTTTTATGTGTAGCAATTAAATCTTTATGTATTCTCCCATTATTATTTTTAATCATATTATTAGATGCATCTAAAATTTCTTGACTAGAACGATAATTATGATTTAAAATAACTAATTTAGTTTCTGGGAAATCTGATTTAAATATTTTAAAAATTAATTCATTAGCACCACGTCAAGAATATATCATTTGATCAGGATCACCAACTGCAAAAATGTTTTTTGTTTTTTCTGATAATATTTTTATTAACTCATATTGAATATCATTTGTATCTTGAAATTCATCCACTAAAATATATTTAAATTTATTTTGTCATTTTTCACGAACTTCTTTATTTTTAAATAACTCTAATGTAACTGATAATAAATCATTGAAATCAAGACAATTATTTTTGCTACAATAATCAATATAGTAACGTATAACTCTTTCATTTGTAATTGCATCTCTCATATTTTTGAATTTATATTTTTTTCAGTTTTTTTCATTTTTTAACTCATCTAAAAAAAAGTTTTCTGTTTTGTATTTTTCTATATGATTCAATAAAACATTATAAGGATAATCTTTAACTTGGATTTCATATTTTTTATAACATTCTTTTAATATTGTTACTTGATCTTCAGCATCTAAAATTCCAAAACTTTTATCTCTATTAATATAATGAATATCTTCTCGTAAAATTTTTAAACATGTAGAGTGAAATGTTCCAATTCATCTAAAGTTATCTTGTACTAATTCTTTTAGCCGTTCTTTCATTTCTTTTGCTGCTTTATTAGTAAAAGTTATAGCCATTATTTGACTAGGATAAAATTTAAGTTCATTCACTAAAAAATTTATTCGATTAGTTAAAACTTTAGTTTTACCACTACCAGCACCAGCTATTACTAATGTTTGCCCTAGTGGGGCATTAATTGCATCTAATTGTTGTTGATTAAATTGATTATTCATAAAATAACTCGCTTTCGTCAATAATACCAGGTAAATTAACATTAATTTTCTTTTTATTAAATGAAGTTTTTACTTCGTCAACAATTGCTACTAAATAAACAACACATGTATCAGAAAAAAAATCATGTAAAGCTCTTTTTTTTGAATTAAACATCATGTGGATAGAAATAATAAATATTGGAATAAAACTTAATATAAACAAAAATTGGAAAATACTTAGTAAAACAATTTCACCATGAGCATTACTAGTGGGGTTTTTTAACTGAAATAATATTAATGAATTAATAATATCTAATGGATTTTCATATTTATATAAAACAAAACTAAAAAGTAATAAAATAGAATAAAATGGAATTCATATAAATAATTCTTTTTTTATTAAATGAAGAAAGAATTTTTTAGAATCAATCAATTCATGTGTTTTAATTTTCAAAGCCTTTTTAAATAAAGTATAACCCTTAAAATAAAATGGAATAATAATAAAATATACAAATCATAATATAAAAGAAAGAATAATAGAAAGTGTTAACATACCACTAAATAACATGTTATCATAACTATTATTATTTATAACGACTCATAAAACTAAAGCAAGTACAATACCTATTGATATCACTGAAAGAAAAATAAAATCTAAAATTCTTGAACCAATTCTTCTACTTGCACTAGCTAAATTATACTTTGCTTTTTTGTTTTTATTATTTTCCATATATTAATTATAAATTAATATCTAAAATAGAATTATTTTTCTTCTAATGATACTAAACAAATTGATTCAATTTGGAAATTTCTTGGATCTTCAAATCTAGTACATTTAATACCTATGTGATTAATACTAGTCAATTTTGACAAACTCAATTTAATTTCTTTTAAAAAATCTTTTAATAATATTTGTTCTGTGATAATTGTAATATCGATATTTAATAATTTTAAATTAGTGTTATTTAATAAATTTAAAACATGTTTTAAAATTATTTCACTATTAATATTTTTTGTATTTTCATTAGTGTCGGGAAAGAGTTCACCAATTGTAATACATTCTCCCATTGCTCCAAGAATTGAAGATGCTAAAGAATGTAATATTAAGTCCCCATCAGAATGAGCTTTAATATAGAATGAATTATTATTAATTGTATAACCACCAATAATCAAAGGTTTAGTATTTCCTTTAATTAAAGTATGAATATCTTTAGCGTATCCAATGTATTGTTTCATATAATTATTTTAATTATAATGATTTAATAATGATTATTAAAAAATCTTAGTAATTATATATAATATAATAATGAAACAAAAAAATAAAAATGCTGATATTAAAAATTTAATGATTAATAATAAATGAACTTTTATTCTAATCTTTTCAATGTTTTTAAGTATGATGGCTATTTTTATTTCAATTGGGGAAATTAATCTTTCTAAATTAAATTGATTTGTAGCAACTAATGGTAAAAAATGGGGTTTAATAAATAATGGAGAAATGGGTTTTGGTTTAAATATAGATGCACCAATTATTTCTATTTGAGTATTTTTAATAATGATTTTTGTATTATTGTTTTTTATAACAATCAATATTATTTTATTTGTAATGAAAAAAACAGAAATTACATCTTTTTTATTTATATTATCATCTTGATTTATATTTTTTACAATCATCACTTCAGGTCTTTTATATCCGCCAAAAGGTGGAACTTTTCAATGACAAATTTTAGTTAGATTAGTTTTAATTTTAATTGCTTATCCAATAATATTTTTCCCATTAAATTTTATTATTAAAAAGTTTTTTATAAATACAAAAAAAGGTGAAGCATTTATGGATAAGTTACTATATCAAGAAAATGAGAATGCTAGACATATTAATGAAATTAATAAATCTATAATTAGAAGAAAAAAAGTATCGATAAATGAAACTATTGAAATACAGGATAGTGAGATTTAAATTATGAAACATTATGATTTAATTATTATTGGCGGAGGTGTTAGTGGCACATTCGCTGCAATTAGTGAAGATAACCACTTGAATACTCTTATCATTGATAAGAATGATAATATACTAACTAAGTTTATTATTAGTGGAAAAGGTAGATCTAATATTACTAATACTAGTGATACTAAAGATTTTATTAATAATTTAATAGATTCTAATAAGTTTTTATATCCAAGTATTATTAAATATAATTCACAAAATATTATTAAACTATTATTAGAATTAAAAGTTGGCCATTATTTTAAAGAAGAAAATAGATTACATTTAAGTGATAATAACTCATCTTTTAGAAGCAAAATTAATAAGATTATAGTAGAGAAAAAAATTGATCTATCACTAAAAAATAATGTATTAAATGTTGAAACTGTTGATAATAAATTTATTTTAGAAACTAAACTTGAACCATTCTCTTGTGATAAATTAATTATTGCAACTGGGGGAATGAGTTATAAGGAATTTGGTTGTACAGGTTTTGGATATGAAGTTGCTAAAAAATATAATCATAAATTGAAAGAACTTTATCCTATTGGGGTTGGTCTTCATATTAATGATTTAGAACTTAAAAAACTGCAAGGTATTAGTGTTGAAAATGTTCAAGTTAGAATATATTGAGATAAAAAACTCAAATATACTGAAACAGGTGATTTAATGTTTACTCACTATGGAATTGGTGGGCCAGTTATTAGAAGAGCTTCTGGTTATGTTACTAAATACTTATTAAAAAATGAAGAGTGTAAAATTGTATTATCTTTTATGGATAAAAGACAAGTAATTGGTGAATTACATTTAAACAAACGTCTATATAATTGCTTTAAAGAAATAAATGACAATGTTCTTGACTACTTATTGCCAAATGTTGGCAATTGTGATCTTAATAATATTACAAATAAAACAAGAGAACAAATTATAAATTCTATTTGTGAGAAAGAATATATAATTAAAAAAACTGAAAATTTAGATTTTGCTGTTAATACTGGTGGTGGTGTTGAATTAAAATATATTGATCCTAATACTTTTGAATCTAAGCTTCAGAGCAACTTATATTTTATTGGTGAGGTTTTAGATATTAATCCTAGAACTAATGGTTTTAATATAACTTCTTGTTATGCTATGGCTAATAAATGTATTGCAGCAATAAATACTAAAGATAAAGTTTAATACTCTTATTTATTTTTATTTAATTTAGATGGAATTCATTTAGAAGTATTAGGTATTCTATAAAAATTATTTTCCATTCCATCATGATAAGCATCATAGCCTTCAGCAGTTTGATAAATTATGTTATCTTTAACTGAATGGTTAAAAGTAATAAAAGATTCATCATCATTTTCTTTAGATGAATTTTTTATTTCTTGAACTTTTTGTTGTGCATCATTAACAACGGTATTTAAAATTTCATATTGAGAATTCATATGAAGAGCAATATCTTCTTTACTCATTACAGAGTCTGTCATATTGATTTCTTCACTAGCTTTTCTTTCTTTTTCTAATGCTTCTTCTTCTCTTTTAGATATTTTCTCACTAAATTTATCAATATACTCATCTTTAATATCACTTTGTAAATATTTATATAAATATTCAGAAGGCAATGTTTTTTCATTATAAAATTTTTCACCAGTAAATAAAAATTTCATAATTTCATCAATAAGAACTTCTGGTTCATCTCTTCATGGGTAATGAGCTGATGAAAGTAAATCAATAGTAGTAGAATTATCTGAATTTCTATATGTAGATTGTATTTCAGTAGATAATAAAAAATGGTCTCTAGCAGAATTAAATATTAAAGTAGGTGCAGTGAAAGATTTTTCTTTTATTCTTAATGTTTTTAAAAATTCTTCAGAAGTAATGAAATTAATAATTTCTTTATAAGCATAGTAATTGTAAATTATTTTTCTAGAAGTATAAATAATACCAGAACTCTCTCTTTTTCTAGAAAAAATTTCATCTTCTTTTGTATACATCAATTTTAAGAATTCATATGATTGATCAAAATTTTCAGGAATTTTTTTCAATATTTTTCTTGTATGTTCAGAAGTCTTACTAGTATAAGGATTTATTAAAACTAATTTTATTATATTGATTTTTAAATCTTGTGATAATAATAAAGCTATTGTTGCACCAACACCAGTTCCAATAAGATATACTTCATCTAAATCTAAACTAATAATTATGTCTCTAATTTTCGCATACATTGTTTTAAAAGTAATTCCATTATTAGAATCATATTTTTCTTCGACTTGATCAGTATCAAAAAAAACACCATAAAAGTTAAACATTTTTAACTGCTCAATGAAAGGTTCAAAACTTTCAGGTTCATCATATAAATCATGAATATAGAAAATAGATTTATTAGTTGTTGGCTTTTCAGCAGGCAAATATATTACTTTTCCATAATCATTTGTTTTATATTTAAATTCCATTAATCATTTCCAAATATTAAAAATAAACGAGCTATTAATCAAACCAATTGGATATATGAAACTAATAAAAGAAAGCCCATATAAAGACAAACTAGAGTATTACTTTCTCCCTCTTGTAAGAATTCGTTTGTTTTAGAAATGCTATAGAATAAAAAGACGTTATATCCAACACAAATGAAAGATGAAAGAATAGTAGCTAAAATAATATATCAACGTGACCCGCCATTGTCTAGGATTCTAAAACCAAATATCATACCAAAAACAGCGATAAGAGAAAACACTAATGAAACAACAATACTAATCATTAATAGTTTCATTAAACTATTTGCATATTTAGCTGGTAAGAAATAACCGATCAAGCCAGTAACTACCATAGCAGCTCCAGCAATTCCAAAAATCAACATTAATTCTGTTCCATCAAATAAAGAGAAAAGTGAAACAAACGATATTGCTTGTGAAATTATGAATACGGAATATAAAATTCCATATTTAATTTTAGTAAAGTTTCTATCAAACATAAATCAAATCATTGTACCAAGTCATAAGATAGAAAAAATAATAGATAAATTTCTATAAACTGTATAAGGAATTTTAGCTGATTGTAGACCGTAATGAAATCCAAAACCAATTAGACAAATTAAAACAAAACCAATTCCTGCATATAATGATGATTTACCTAAGATAGCTAATTGAGGTTTATTATAAGTTTTAACAGCACTATTTTGCATTTGAGCTTTTTTTATAAACATAATTTGCTCCTTTATATTAATAATTAATAGTATTATTATAAAATATTTTTAATATTTTATAATAATTATTTCCAAATATTTATTAATAGAAATAATATAGTATCAAAATAAAAATATTATTATAATTTTTACATAAAAAAGGAAGAAAATTAAAAAAAGAATAAAAAGATCTTTATTTTTATAATTAAATTTTAAAAATCTATTTTAATTCTATTAAAATAAAAATCCATAAAGCCTATTGCATATAATGGAATATAATATCTATTTTTCAATTTATTAAAACTAAAATTTTTAGAACTAAAAACTAGAGAAATAATATTTTCTTTAAATTTAGATTGTAAATTATCTAAACTTTTTGTGTTAAATTTATTTCCATATTTTATTTCGATAGGAATAATTTTGGAATTATTATCTTCTAAAATAATATCTATCTCATATCTATTATTATTGGTATCTTGATATGAATAATAATGGATATTACTTATATTAATTTTTTGCGCCAACTCTGATATAGCAAAGTTTTCAGCTATTGCACCTCTTATATAACCATTGTCATCTTGATTAATAGTTTTTTTTGTTTGATTAAAATTAGCTGATAAAAACCCAGGATCATTATAATATATTTTGAATTCTGATTCATTTGTATGTATTTTTAATGGAATAGTACAAGTATTTATATTATTTATTTTATAAACTATTTTTGTTGTTAATAAACCCTCTATAGCATTTGCATAATTTAAATATCTTGCATTTTTATCAATTTTAGAAAGAATAACCTTTTTATTTTGTTTTGCTAAAAAAGTTGGAATACTATTATATAAGACTTGAGATTTTATTTTATCTGATTTTAAATGTGTATATTTAATTATATCTTGCTGATAATCTAATATCAGATCTTCTTTAACTTTTAAAAAATTTAATTCATCATATTTATTTGTTAAAAATAAATCAACTACTTTTGGCATTCCCTCAACTATCATAAAATCATTTAATAAATCATTTAAAAATAAATGATCATTCATATTTATAGGAATTTTGTGCTTAATTGTGATAAATTAACAATTTAGTAATACTATTTTGTGATAAATTGAGAATTTAATAGAATTTTTTGATTTAATTATGCTTTTTTATAGATTAAAATTTGATATATAAATATATTTATAATATACATAAAGTTTGGAGTACTATTAAATTTAAGAACAATTTTTAAGTTTTTCGTTAATTAATTTAATTTTTGTTACATTATCAAGTTTTGCATCTAAAATTATATAATCTATTCCAAATGTTTGACATGTTTGGCTTAAAAAGTTTACATACATATTATTTAAATTTTTAAAGTAATCTTCATTTTGCTGAAAGTTATCAACTTCTACTTTACGATCTCTTTTAAATAATCTTTCAATAAATGTTTTTCAATCAATATCAATTATTATATAAAGTTTGGGTAACCCAATACTATAAACCAATTCATTAATCTTATCTCTTCACATATTATCATAAAAAGTAAATGTAATTGGATCAGCACTCATATTTTGATGAGCAAATAATCGATCTTCAAAAACAGTTCTATCAACTATAACTAGTTTATTTTTTTCAGAAGCCTTTTTATAGTTTTCAAATCTTCTTAAAAAAAAATATAATTGAAATACACTAGGAGCAATATCTTGCTTTTCATATAAACCTTTTAAAAGAGCATTTTGAATTTCATCATTATCATCTAATTCATATAAAATATCACAAGATAGTTCTTCACTTAATGCTTCAACTAAGGTAGTCTTACCAGCAGCGATCATCCCACCAACTGCTATAATATTAGATACTTTTATTTTTTTAAATTCTATTTTTTTCATATTTCCTTTATTAAATTATACATTTTTTGTATTAATCTTTTTAGATATTTATAAATAATCTTTTTTTTAATAAAAAAAGATAAATAACTATTAATATTATATATAATTGCAATTTAAAATAAAATAGATTAATTTTTAATCAGCTATCTCTTAAACATTATTTGTGATAGTTAATATTTTTATTTATTGTAAAACTACGATAGATTTGTTCTAGTAATATTAATCGCATTAATTGGTGAGGAAATGTTAAGAGAGAAAAAGATATTTTTAAATCACAAATATTCTTTATTTCTTTGCTGATTCCATGTGAACTACCTATTATAAAGTTGATATTCTTTAAATTAGAATTATTTAAAAAAATACTATCAATTTTTTTAGCTAAGTTAATTGAATCAATCTGTTTCCCCTCAATACATAATGCAATATTGAAACTATCTAACATATATTTATTAATCTCTTTAGCTTCTAATTCCATGATCTTACTTATATTTGAATCATTTTCTTTTTTAAAAGTTATTTCTTCTAATTCAATTTCTTTTATTTTAGTAAAAAAACTAATTTTTTTAAGATAATCATTTATTAAATTTATTAAGTCTTTGTTTTTTACTTTTCCAAAAGATATTATATTTATTTTCATAACTAACTATTTGAGATGATTTGTATCATCTTTTTCTTCATTTCTGTATTTAAACTCATAAATGAAGAACCTGATATAACAAAATCAATAGCATCAATAAACAATGGAATATTACTCAAATTAACACCACCATCAATTTGCATTAATAGTTTTTTATTATTATTAAGTTTATAATGATAAATATCACTAACATTATTTAAAGAAATATCCATAAAAGACTGTCCACCAGCACCAGGTATAACACTCATTATTGTGACTATATCAATATTATTTAAAAACTTATTATAGTTTATAAAAGTTTCTTCTGGTTTTATAGCAATTCCAACTTTAATATTTAGATTTTTAATATAATCAATCACTTGAAAAGCTTCATTATCATTTATACAACCATCAGTGTGAAAAGTTATTGCATTAATATCAAACATCTCGAACTGCTTAACTCATTTGATAGGATCTTTTACCATTAAATGAACATTAACTTTAAAACCTTTATCTAATATAGTTTGTATATGTGAATTATCAAAACTTGCATGACCAATATATTCAATATCCATAACATCATAGTGAATGTATTCAATACCAATTTCTTTTAACTCATCAAGTGAATTATTTAAATTATTTATGTCAAAGGCCAATAGTGAAGGTTCTAAATATTTTTTATTCATAACTTAAAATATTAATAATAAAATCATGGATAGCACTTGAGTTGTTATTACCAATTACATATTTTGCTACATTTTTAACAGCTGTTCTAGCATTACCCATAGCAACACCATTACCTGAATATTCTATAGCCAAAGCATCATTATTAGAATCACCAAAGAAATAAGTGTTTTTATTACTTATTGATAATAAATTTTGAATCTTTTTTAAAATTGATGATTTATTAATATTTGGAGAATCACAATCAATATAACAATTTGAAGTTTCAGTTATAGTACATAAGTTATAATCATCTCATTTATCTTTAATTTTTTTAATTTCAACACTTCTAATTGCTGGTTCACATTTAATTGCCATGTGTAAAATATCCATATTTTTTATAATTGGAGACACATCTTCTCATTTTTGATATATAGGTTTTTTAGTTCCTGTTTTAAAAAAAGTTTCATCAGTAATATCTTGTTCTGGAGTTGTACCAAAATAAATTCTAAAAAATTGGTCAACATTTGAACATTGAAATTCTCTTTTAATTTTTTTAGCATTTTCAATGAAGTCATTAACTATTTCTTTATTGATTGGACTAGATAATATTATATTTTCTTGTTTTTCCATATCAGTCAATATTCCACCATTAATAGTACTTATATATTTAATCTTTGGAAGTTGTAAAAGGTATTTTTCTAATTGGCAAAAATTTCTTCCTGTTATGATAGCAACTTCATGACCTTTTTCTACTGCTAATTTCAATGCTAAAATTGAACTATTAAGAATAATAGCGTCTTCGTTTAATAGTGTTCCATCCATATCAAAAACAAATAATTTCTTCATATTTTACCTACTATAATCATAATCATTATACAAAAATATATTTTAATTATATTAAAATAATTTATTTGAAACTAAAAACGTTAAAGAGTTTAATTTATATTTATTTATTAATTCAATGATAACATCATTTGATTTATCATTTATATTAAAAGTTTCTAAATTAGTATCTAGAAATTGATCTAATAAAATTGTGGCTAAATATCTTGATTGAAACGCTATATCTTTAGAAATAATTAATTTATTACGCATATTTTCTGATAAGTTTTCTAAATTTTGATAAATTGATTCTAGGTTTGGGTATTTTAACAATAATGAAACACCATTTTTTTGCCCAATCCCATTTACACCAATAATATTATCAGACTTATCACCAATGATTGCTTTGAATTCAATTACTTGATCAGGATTTAAGCCAAAAAACTTTTCACTAAAGTTATTTAAATCAAATTCATCAATATTACTTATTCCAGTTTTTAATAACCTTACTTTAGTATATTCATTGACTAATTGCAACATATCTTTATCAGAGGTATAAATATCACACTCTATTTTATTTAAAGTCATTTTATTAGAAAAAGAACCAATTAAATCATCAGCTTCAATCCCCTTTTTACTCATAACACAATAACCTAAAGCTTTTAACATTAAAATAGTATCATTCATTTGTTTAATCAATTCATCAGGGGTTTGTGATCTTCCAGTCTTATAATTATCAACTAATTCATGTCTAAAAGTTTTTTCACCATGATCAAAAGCAATAAGAATATAATCGTAATTTTCTCTTTCTAGAATTTTATTAATTGTTGATAGCATTAGTTTAATTCCGTTATTTGGAGTATAGTTATTTTCAATTGCATATTTCATTTGCATTTCAGTTGCATAATACATTCTATAAAATAATGAATTACCATCAATAGCGATGCCTCTTTTTGCCATTTACTCCACCTCTAATTCTGTTGCGTCTTTTATAATATCTAAAATATCTAACTTATTATTTTTATTTCTAACCTTTAGAATATAAAATCTATTAATTTGAAAACTTGAAATTATTTTATCATTAAAAGTTGCCAAAGAATAATCTAAATCCATTTCTTTTAATTTAATAAAAGCCATATTATTATTATTCTTAGTTTTTCTAATATTTATTTGCTTAACTTCTACTAAACAATTAAATTCGCTTTCAACTTCGTTCTCACTAATTAATGATAAATTATATTTATCTTTATAAAGTTCATATTTTATAATATTGTGATTATTTGAAAATGAATAACCTAAGTATTCATTTTCATATTGAGCTTTTAATTCTTCAGACATTTTTTCAACTTCAATATTATGTGTATGATCAAAGATTGGTTTTTTAGTTAGCACATTTATAGCTTCTTTATTTTTTTCTATATGATTAATATTTTCTAGAAGAAAATTACGATCAACATTGAATGTATCAAAAGAACCAACTTTGATTAAAATTTCAATCACTTTTTTACTAATCCCATTTTTAAGAAGTGAACTAATAATTTCTTCATATGTATTTAGTTTTTCTTTTTCTCTAATACTAATAATCTTTTCAGCTGTGCCATTGCCTACCCCTTTAATAGTTAATAACCCAAATAAAAGAGAATTTTCAAAAATACTGAAACGTAATTCAGAATTTAATATATTAACGTTAAGTATTTTAATTTTATTTCTTTTAGCCTCTGTTAAATAAATATTATTTTTTAAATTACTACTTTCATTATTTGATAATAGAGTAATAATAAATTCAAGTGGAAAATAATGCTTTAAATACATCATCTGATATGAAATAAATGAATATGATAATGAGTGTGAGTGGTTAAAACCATAATTTGCAAATTCAGCAATCAGATTATATATTTTATTAGCCTCATCTTCTTGATAATTGTTTTTAATAGCTGATGAAATAAAATCATCCTTCATGCTAGAAAATAAGTCTATTTTCTTTTTTGATATAGCTCTTCTAAATATATCAGCTTTAGCGGCATCAAATCCAGTTGTTGTTTTAATCAATTCAATAACTTGTTCTTGATAAATACAAAAACCATTTGTAGAAGATAAAATTTTCTTGAAGTCATCATTTAAATACTTAATCAATGTAGGGTCATTTCGACACTTAACATAGTCATTAATCATCATTTGTGGTCCTGGTCTAAATAATGCTGATGTTATTGAAATATCTTCAATATTTTTTGGTTTTATTTTTAATAATGTACTTCTCATACCATGAGATTCTAATTGAAAAATACCAATAGTATTTCCATTAGATATTTCATTATATAAATTTTGATCATTTAAATTAATTTCATCAATATTAATATCTTTATTTCTATTAAATTTAATTAATGATAATGTTTCATAAATTATTGTTAAATTTCTCAACCCCAATATATCAATTTTATTCAATCCAAACATTTCTAAGTATTCCATACTATATTGTGAAATTTGATAATTATTTAAAGCTGTTTGAATAGGTATGATATTTTCCATATTTTCATTAGCTATTAAAATACCAATTGCATGAGTTGAATATTGTCTTGGAAGATTATATAAATTTTTAGAAATTTCAAATAATAGTGGATATTCATTATAAAAGTACTTAAGAACTTTATCATTTTTGACATAATCTATAAAATCTAATTCTAAAGTTAATGGAAGGTTTTTAGAAATATTATCTATTACTACTAAAGGTATTTTTAAAACTCTACCAACATCTCTAATAGCAGTTTTATATTTCATTCTTTGAAATGTTATTATTTGTGATGTCATTCTAAGTGAATATTTATTAAAAATATATTCAATAAGTTCATCTCTTCTAGTATCCATTACATCAATATCTATATCAGGCAATGATTTACGATTAATATTTAAAAAACGCTCAAAAATTAGGTTATATTTAATTGGATCAGGTTCTGTTATAAAAAGACAATAAGAAACTAAACTACCTGCAGCTGAACCTCTTCCTGGGCCAATTATAATTTGATTTTTTTTTGCAAAAGAGATGAAGTCTGAAACTATTAAAAAATAATCTTCAAATTTTAATTTTGAAATAACATCTAATTCATATAATAATCGATCAACATAAACTTTATCTACATTTCCATCTTTTACATTTAGCCTTTCTTTTAATCCAATTAGACACATTGTTCTTAAATAATCTTTAGAAGACATATTTTTATTATTTATAAACTTTGGGAGTCTAACTTTTGAATCTTCAATAGTTAAATTAGATTCTAAAATAACTTTTTTAAAGTTTTTTATTTGCACTTCATTTAAAGTAACATCATCTTTTTTAATAAAAAAATATTTATTTAATTTATCATCAAATTGTTCAAAATTATCTATAACCAATTCTTGCTCTATACACTCTAGAATACGATAGGTAGAATAATCATCTTTTGAAATATATTTTACAGTATTGATATATATATCTTTATCATATAAAACACTTAAATCATCATTTTGATATTCATCATTTTTAGAAATAATAAATAGATCACTATTTAAGTATTGATTAATATCAAAGACTTTATTAACACTAATATAACTACTAATTTTTATTAAATTAGTAAAACCATTATAATTCTTTGCAATCAGTATTAAGTTATATTCATTATAATTAATTTCTAATCCAATAATAGGTTTTATCTTATTTGAAAGACATTTATTGTAAAATTCTATGCTACCTGATAAATTAAAGTCAGTTAAAATTGCATACTCTAATTTATTATTTAATGAAAAGTTAATAATATCATCTATTGATAGTGTAGATTTTAATAATGAATAATATGAATAAACATTTAAATTAAAATTCATAATTTAAATAAAATATTTATTTTCTATCATTCAAAATATTAACTATTTGATCAAATGCTTTTTTATCCATTTTTTCATTTTCTAGTTTATATTCTAATTCTTTAGTAGTGAAATTAGTAAAATCATCAGTTTGTTCACATATTTTATCAGGGTCAATAGATTTAGTGGCATTAACTACAATTTTTTCAAATGGTTGATGTTCTTCTTCAACATTAAATTTAATATTTTTACTTTTCATTTTGCCCTCCACCATATTGATTAATATATTAATATTATAATGAATTATATTAATAATAATACTATTTTTTAATTTGATTTATTTTAATTATATATTTTATTAATTTTATAAATTCTTCTTATTTTAAAAAATCTATATAAAAATTTACTTATAAATATATAAACAAAATTAATGCACAGATATTTTCCAAATAAATAAAACATTATTTGTCTACGGGTTATAAAATCTTCAAACATCATAAAATATAATATTTTTACATTTCTAATTTTTGATACAATACCTATTATAAATAAGAAAAATAAAAGACAAGGTTGTGAACCTAATACAACGTATGAACTTAAAAAAGATTCTTCTGGGTATTCTTGTGATAGCTGAGTATAATAATTTAATTTTGAATTAAATTCACTATTTATTAGATGTTTATTTTTTTTAATAATTTTTTTAATTTTATAATTTTTGCTTATTTTTTTAAATTTTGATGAGAACTGATTAGAATTATTATTTGTTTTTTTAATTTCTAATATAAGTTGTTTATCAAATCAATAGTTTTCGGTATTAATTATTTTAATAACATCACGATCTATGTAATTTATACTAATTGATAATAGAGATCTAAATAATATAAAAAAATCTTGGTTATTATTTTTTTGTAATTCAGAACTGCTAAATCTTTTTACATATTTATTTGAAATAAATAAAACATGATTTAAATTAAGTTCACCATTATATATTAAGTATTCTCTAAGGTGCTTTGTATTTTCAATCCCTCAGTCTAAACATTTATTACCGCTATATAAAGGATAAACATTTACTTTTGTTTCATCAAAATTATTATTTATATCAAAAAGTAATTGGTCACCATATTTTTCATCAAACATAATATTACTATCATTTAGAAATAATACATACTTACCAAAAATATATTTTTTGTATCATAAATTTATTGAAGTTATTTCAGTTGAAAACATAAATTGATTAATAAAACTTATTTCTATATTTTCATTGTTGTTTTCTATGTTTTTAAAATTTAATAATTGATCATTATTAATTATTAAGATTTGTAATTTTAAATTATTAGCATTCTCAATAATACTATTTAATTGTAGGTGGATATCACTATATTTTTTTACTACTAATACAATAGTTAAATCACAGAAAGACATAAGTTAATTTACTTTAAATTTGAGTTATTAGATACAAATTCTAATTCTCCATTTAATTGAGCAAGATCATCTTTAACTTTTAAATATTCATCATCATTTAAATTAATAAATATTTCTTCATTAATTGTTCTTAATAAAAAAAGCAATGTACTAAATTCAACGAATGCTAAACTAATAACAATATTAGTGGTAATAATCACATAAGAATTCATATTTCAATAGTGTCTGCCTTCATTAACAAATTCTCTTTTAACATTAAAATTTGATTCTTGAACCAAAGCATCAAAGTGTTCTTTATTTTCTTCTGTGTAATAAGCTAACATAGGGGTTGGTCTCAAACCAGGTATATATTTATAAATCATAATAAATATTATATATTATTTTTAAAATGATTTATAATAATATTGCTATTACAATATTTAGTGGCGAACCGTGTCAGGGTAGAAATACAGCAGCACTAAGTGTAATCTTTATATGTGTAGTAGCTTTTTTTAATAAATTCCATTCTTTTTGAGTGGTTTTTTTATTGAAAATTTTAATTAATTAACTTTAATAATGTCATTATTAATTACAAATTCATCCATTGTTTTTTCTAAAACCAATAACTTATTTATATTTGAAATATATATAATAGTTAAATCTACATTATCATTAGTGTTTCAATTATCAAGAACTTCTAATTTATCAAATAAATTATCTTTAGAATCTAATGCAAATACAAATGTTGATACAACAGGAAAATCTTTACTAGTGTATAAATTATATTGCTCAGAAACATTTGAAGTAAGAGTTAAATTATTAATTGATATAATTTTTTCTAATTTTATTTCATGTTTTTCAACTTCATTCGCAATTAAACCAATCGTTTTACTCAATAGTTCATTATCATAAATTATATTATTAATATAAAACACAAAAGAGTTAGTTTTAAATTTAGAAATATTTCTATTTAATATGTCTTGTATTTTTAAAGAGTTAAAGATTGAATTATTTATAACAGCATCATCAATGTAATAATTTTTAGAAAGTTTTAATTCAAAAATATTATATGAATCAGGATCAAGTATTTTATACATAACAATTGATATTAAATCTAAAAAATAATTTTGAACATTACCCTTAGATTTATTCTCCTTGTCAATTGCATTAGAAAATTGCTTTACATAATTAAAGAGTTTTATAATTTGATAGTTAGTTGTAGATGTTTCAACAAACTTCCTAACAGTGTTTAAAAATAATATATTTTTTTTCACTACATTTTTTATGTTTACTTCAAATATTCTATAAATATTATTTAAAATAAAATCTAAAGTTTGTGGTTCAAAACTTTTAAGTTTTTGTTGCTCTGAATTAATTACAAGATATTCATTTCCTTTATATTTGTTTAAAAGAGCTTTAGTTTCAAAATTATTTTCAATATCAATAGGGACAAATAAATTATTATTTAAAGAATTAATAATTTTAAGATATTCCAGATTTTTTTCAGATAAAGTACCAGTCTTAACGCTCGAGTAAAGTAAATTGTAATTAGTTGAATTTTTAAATATTCCAGATATAAATCATTTTGAAATATATTTTTTAATTAAAAGTTTTGGTTTTTTATTTTTTTTATCACTTCTATTAGTTCTTATAACAATTCCTAAGTATACTAAAGTAGAACCCAATGCAAAAAATATTAAAGAAAAACACATACATATTATTAGATAGAACAATCAATCTCCAAACTCTTCAACAATTTGAGTGGTTCTAAAAAAGCTAAAGATAGTAATGGTAAACCAAGGCTTAAACCAAAACTACTAATAGTATTCAAAATTGGTCATAAAAGTCTTGAGTTTTCTGATTTTTCTTTATCAAGAATAAAATTACATAAACTTTCTATTTCTTTTTTAGCTCTTTTAATTTTAGATGATTTATTACTTTTAGATGAACAATTTTCTTCAGTTAAATTTTTTATTATAATATTTTTAATATCTATTAAAAGATTTTCTTCAGTTAAATCATACTCTCTTACTCAAGTTCTTGTAGACTCTGGAGTAAGATTATATTCAAATAAATTTTGTATAAATCTAGTTTTATTTGTACCTTCAAAACCATAAACAACATATATCTTTTTTTCATTTGATGATAAATTTTTAATTATTTTTTGAATTTCAATTTCTTTTATTTTCATATTATTATTTTACATTATAAATTAAAAATAGTTTTTTTAATTTTTGCATTTGCTACATATTCCATTTAAAAATAAATCAACATTATTAATTGTGAATATATTTTTATTTTTAAGATATGAGTTAGGATTAAAAAAATCTACATCATATATAGTTTGACAATTTTCACAAATAAAGTGTGAATGTTTTTCTAAAATTGGATCATACCTAATAACATTATTGTAATCAACAAATTTATTTAGCTTTCCTTTTAAAACCAAATTATCTATATTTCTATATATAGTAGATATACTGACAGCTTTATTTTCCTTCAGACACTCTGCAAAAATATCATTTACAGTCGGGTGAGTATAGTTGTCATTTAATATATTTAATATTATATTTTTTTGTTTTGTTTTTCGCATTTATAAATAATAACACAAAAAAAATAATTTAGTATATAATAATAATGATAATCATTATCATTAGTGTTATCAAAATATATAAGGAGAAAAATATGAAAGAAAAAATTCTAAAAACAAGTAGTGGAAAACCTGTAGACAATGATCAAGCTTCTCAAACTATTGGAAAAGAATCTGGTTATACATTATTACAAGATACTAATTTTATAGATAAGATGGCTCATTTTGTAAGAGAAAGAGTTCCAGAAAGAGTTGTTCATGCTAAAGGTGCTGGTGCTCATGGTTATTTTAAGTTAAACAAATCAATGAGTAAATTCACTGATGCATCGATGTTTTGTAATGTAGGAGTTGAAATTCCTTTATTTATTAGAATGTCAACAGTTGGTGGTGAATCAGGTTCATCTGATTCAGCTAGAGACCCAAGAGGATTCGCTATTAAATTTTATACAGAAGATGGCAACTATGATATTGTAGGTAATAATACTCCAATATTCTTTATAAGAGATGCTATAAAATTCCCAGATTTTATTCATACTCAAAAAAGACATCCACAAACAAATTTAAAAGATGCTAATATGATGTGAGATTTCTTTTCACTACAACCAGAATCACTTCACCAAGTTATGTTTTTATTTTCTGATAGAGGAACACCTAAAAACTATCGTGAAATGCACGGTTTTGGAAGTCATACATTTATGTGATATAAAAAAGATGGATCATATGTATGAGTTAAATATCACTTTAAATCAACTTTAGGTTTTAATAGCATGAGCGCAAAAGAAGCTGATGAGTTATCTATGACTGATCCAGATCATGCAACTAGAGATTTATTTGATGCAATTGAAAATAAAAAATTCCCAAAATATATAGTAAGTGTACAAATAATAACTAATGAACAAGCTAAAAAAATGGCTTTAAATCCTTTTGATGTAACTAAAGTGTGACTAACTAAGGATGCACCTTTAATTGAAATTGGTGAAATAGTTTTAAACAGAAACCCTGAAAATTATTTTGTTGAAGTTGAACAAGCAACATTTAACCCTTCAAACTTTATTCCAGGAGTTGGCCCAAGCCCTGATAAAATGCTACAAGGTAGATTATTTGCTTATGGTGATGCACACAGATATCGTGTTGGTGCTAACCACAATCAATTAGAAATTAATAAACCATTAAAGTGTCCTTACTCAAACGAGAGAGGTGGATCTATGGCAAGTGCACAAGCTTATGGATCTAGTAATAATTATTTCCCAAGCACTCAAAGTGATGCGGCAGTAATTAAAGAAATACCTCAACTACCAACTATTAAAGTTGATGATTGAATTATTAAGCATGAAGTTAAATCATATGAAGATGATTTTGTTCAGCCAAACATTCTATATGAAAAAGTATTGGATAAAAAAGCTAGAGAAGCTTTAGTTATGAACTTAAGTGGATCTTTAAAAACTGCAGCTATGAATTTACAATATAGACAAACTGCTTTATTTTATAAGGTTCATAATGAATTAGGAACTAAATTAGCTAAAGAATTAAATTTAGATATTAAAAAGATTGAAATGCTTTCAAAACTATCACAAAATGATAGAATTAAAGAAACTAAATTTATTTAAGAAAAAAGAAGGAGAAAAATATGAATTTAAAAAATAAAATATTATTAGTAGCATCATTTATTATATTAATTAGCGGTGTTGTTGGAACAGTATTCTGTCCATGATCAGCGTTCTTAATTCCAATAGCGATTGCTTATCCATTATATTTAGGATATAAAAAAATTAGCAATAAATTTAAAATTAATATTAAATAATTTAAATAAAACTAATAAAAAATACTTTATCTTTTGATAAGGTATTTTTTAATAATTAATATCAGTTTTTAACATCACTAAAATTATATCTTCTAACCATTTCTATTGGGTAATATGATTTTTTTGATATACTTAATGATTCAAGACCAGCGTCATCTTCTCGATCCATATATTCTAAATTAATATTGTGAAATTCAATATTAGTTTTGATAATAAATTGATATAAACCCCTAATATCTCTTTCAGCCTTTTCAATAATTATTTCTAGTGTGTCTTTATGCATGAAGCATAAAGTGAATGCAACAATTTTATTATCAATGTAAACAACCGTTCCTAAATATCTTTTATCTCTTGAATATTCATTTAATAAAAAGTGTTTGTAAATATCTATTTCATATTCTCTTCTTACTTCATCGTATTTTAGCATATGACTATCTAAAAAAGCAAAGATATCTTTCATATTAATATCTTTTAAATCTTTAATGGTAATGTTATGATTTTCATTAATAAAGCTATTTAAATGATTTCTCTTTTTTTGTAGTTTTTTTCCACTAAATGTTCTCATACTTTCTAATTTATAAATATAATTTGAAACATATGAACTTTCAATACAAATATTTTTTTCAGTGTCTATTTTAAAATCATTAATCATTGCAAAAGATATTTCAGAAAAAAATAAATCATCTTTTTTATTTAATTCAATTAAATCCTCTTTTATTATTTTTTTAATATAATCTAAATCAAAATCTGCTTGATAAAATGATGTAAAAACTTTTCAATTAGTTGTATTCTTATTATCACTATTTTGATCAGAAATATATAATAATAAACACTTATCAACTTTATGAAATTTAATAATAAAACCATAATATTTTCAAGCAATCAACTGAAGTGTTGTTATTGACTCTTTTACGAATAATTGATCTTTTATAAAATCATTTAATTCTAAATAATTATCTCAGTTTAATGTAATTAAATCTTTTGCTACCATAATACATTTTAATATAGCAAAATAAATAAATAAAAAAAAATAATTTATGGTATATTAAAACAAAGGAGAATTAACATGGAAAAAAAATTATTATGATGTATCGTAATGTTATTACCATTTGTTGGTATCATTGGTGCAATTATGTACTTCTTAGATACTAAACCAACTGGTAATAGATTAATTGCTTGAATATTAGCTATAATACCTTTCTTGAACTTTTTTGGTGCTATTGCATTAATATTAGACGCAGTTGGTGCTATTTCTTTAGACAAATAAGAAAAAAACAAAAACGTAAAAAAAACCATCCTAGATGGTTTTTTTTAATATATATTTTTGCATATTTAAAAAAATCTGCGATACTGAATGATATGATAATTTATAAAGAAAACATTAGCACTTTTATAAAAGATTGTGATGATGATATTATTGGGGCTAAAATTTTAAGTGAACTTCGAATACAAAGAGGAATAAATTTACCTATTAAAAATGTTGGTCAAAAAGAAAAAGATTCTTGAAATACTACTCTAAAAAAGTTTTCAAAAATATTATTAACCTTAAAATACAAAGAAAGCCAATATATATTATTAGAATTTATTATTAAAGATTCTTATAAAAGAATTGATGTAATAATAATTGGGAAAGATGAAAATAACTTAAAAGTTCTTCTAATTATAGAATTAAAAGGATGAAGTAAAATAGAGATATACAAAGATACTAAGTTATTGGATGCAAAACTAACATATGGCCCTCAAAATCACCCTTCTTATGAGGCTTATGATTATTTATATATATTAGAAAATAGATATTCAGATATTAATGATATGTTTAGTAAACTTATTGCTATATCATTTTTACCAAATTTTACTTTTAAAAATAAAAATATACTTTTAGATAAAAGGTTTAATGATATATTAAAGTTAACTAATGTATATTGTGAAACTGATAAGAAAGAGCTAATAAATTTATTAGAAGAATATTTTTGTAATGCAATTAATGTTTCTGATGTAAATGATTTAGACGGCTTAGATTATAAACCTAGCATTGGTTTTATTAATCATTTAAAAGAACAATTTAATTTAATTAGATTAATAGGGACACAATCTATTGCATTTGAGAGATTTAAAAGTTATATAGATGATTTGAACAAAGTCCAAAAGAAAAAAATATTTATTGTATCAGGGGGTGCTGGTAGTGGGAAAACTATAGTTGCTTTTAAAATGCTAAATTATTTATTAACATTAGAAAAAAAAGTTAATTTAATTCTCCCCGGCCCTGAATTTAGAGAAGCTATTAAAAAAGAATATAATAACTTTACTGCAAGTGAATTTATAAAAGGGGCTGGATCTAATAATAATATGAATTATGTTATTATAGATGAAGCTCATAAAGCTACAGGTAGAGACGATGCTACCACCTTTTATAAAAGATTATTTAATAATGTTGGTGATTCTATTATTGCATTAATTGATGATCAACAAGTTATTAATAAAAAAGGAATTTCTAAAAATCAATTAAAGCAGTTAGCTGATGATAATAATTTTATAATAATTGAATTTGACCTATTAGAGCAGTTTCGAAATGGAGGAGATGTTTCTTACACTAATTGATTAAAAAATATTATTTTCAATCAAGAAAATTACCAAGATAAATTTGCCACAGATTTTTTTGATTTCAAAGTATTAGACTCTATTTCTTTTAATAATAAATACTCACAAATGTATGATGAATACAACATTAGAATGGTTTCCTTTTGAACACAGACTTGAGATGAAAATAGCTTATCACCAACTGTTACAATAGGGGGCAATAAATACACATGAAATCCAAATTGGAATTGGTTGTCAAAGTATAAAAAAAATGGGAATAAAAGTACAAAAGAATTAGAGACTTTATGTAATACAAAAAATTTTAATAAAGATAAAAAAGGAAAACAATACATTGGATACTTTAATACAGTTCAAGGATATGAATTTGAATATATATTTGTTCATATTCCAAAACTTTTCTTTTTAAATGAAAATAATGAGATAGATGTTAATTTAAATGAATTATATTTAAGAGAAATGAATAGTCAAGTTTGAGCAACTAATAATATTAAAAATGAAAAAGAAAGAGAAGAAAAAGTTAAATTAAATAAAAGTTATTTTCTAAATAGGTTATTTGTAAATCTTACAAGAGGAACTAAAGGGACTTATGTTTATATTGAAGATAAAAAATTAGAAAAATATATTAAAGATAGAATTATAAACAAAAAAAACAATTAAAAATACATATAAAATAATAGTTAAAAGATAACTTATCTACTTCATTGGAACTTTCTAACTCACTTTTTAAATAATAAGATCAAAATAAAGTTAAAAAATTACTTGTAATTTATTTACTGTATTTATTATAAAATAATCAAAAAGTAAAAATAAAAAATAACATAATAATATATAATATATATTATATGTTTATATTTCAGGAAAAAAATGTCAAATAATAGAAGATCAGCTTGTCGTAAGATTATTATTAGACATAGAGTTTTTATTGGTTGTTTAACTGCACTAATTATATTTACAATTGGTGCTGGTATTTATTGTATTACAACACAAACAAATAAAAAAGATACAACACTTGTTGGAATAAACTCAAAAGAAACTAATGATTTAAGTATTTGAGAAATGAATGCTATTGAAAATGGGAATAGAAATATAAATCTACTAAATAGAGCATTCTCAAATATAAATAGTAGTAATGTTTCAACAATTTCTAGTATTTCAGTTGAAGATGGTGTTATTACGTTAACTGGTAAAGATAATAAACCTATTTTATCAGCTAAATCCACTAATACAGAAACTATATTAACAAAAGAATTAACAACTGAATATTTTAAAGCTAGAAATATTTGAGAAAATAAAAAAGTATTTGATATAAAAGATTTAAAAGGAACGACTGTAATAGGTGAAAGTGCTTTCTTAGATAATAAACTAACTTCAGTAATAATTCCCGATTCAGTAACTTCAATTGAAAAATTTGCTTTTAGAGACAACCAAATAAATTCAGTTACTATTCCCAACTCAGTAACTTCAATAGGAAATAATGCTTTCTATAAAAATGAACTAATCTCATTAACAATTCCCAATTCAGTAACTTCAATTGGTTATGAGGCTTTCGCTTATAACCAACTAGTAGAAGTAAAATTTGAAGAAAATAGTAAATTAACTTCAATAGACTATAGTGCATTCATTTCAAATAAGATAACAACCATTCATATCCCAAGTTCTCTTACTTCAATAGGATATGGTGCTTTTTTACAAAATAAATTTGAATTAGTAGAAGATGTTAAAGCTACTAATGATTTTTTAAATTATATTTGTCATTGAAGATGAAATGATGGCATTCCTTTAGATGGCGATAACAAAACAATTAAAGAAAACTTTAAGTTAATTTTTGGAGTTGGTTATACTACTACTTTTGATGATATTATTCCAAATCCAAATAATGATTTAAGTATTTGAGAAATAAATGCAATTGAAAAGGGCAATAAAAATATTAATCTATTGTCTAGAGCGTTTTCTAATTTAGATGATAATAATATTTTAACAATTACAAATGTTTCAGTAAGCAATGGAATCATTACATTAACTGATATAAATAATGAAACAGTTTCATCAAATAAATCGAGTAACACAAATACTATACTAACAAAAGCACTAACAACTAATTATTTTAAAAATATTTGAATAAAGAAAACAGAATTAGATTTAAAAGATTTATTTGCAACAACATCAATAGGGCAATCTGCTTTTGAAAATAGCGAACTAACTTCAGTCATGATTCCAAATTCAATCACATCGATACAAAAATCAGCTTTTAAAAATAACCAAATAACAATACTGACTTTTCAAGAAAATAGCAAACTAGTAACAATAGGAGAAGGTTCTTTCTCTAACAATAAACTAACCTCCCTAACACTTCCAAATTCAATTACATCGATAGCTAAACTTGCTTTTGCACAAAACCAAATAACAATAATCACTTTCTCTAATTCAATTACTTCAATAGGAGATCATGCTTTTCAAAAAAACAAACTAACTTCAATTACTATTCCTAATTCAATTACTTCAATAGGCAATGGAGCTTTTATTGAAAATGAATTTAAATCATCAAATGATATTACGATTACCAAAGAACTTTTAAATTCTATTTGTAGTTGAAATAATCAAACTGTTAAAGAAAACTTTATGTTAATTTTTGGAGTTGATTATACAAATAATTTTGAAGATATTATTGAAAAAGATACTAATGATTTAACTATTTGAGAAATAAATGCAATTGAAAAAGGAAATAGAAATATTAATCTATTGTCTAGAGCATTTTCTAATTTAGATGATAAGAATATTTTAACAATTGCAAATGTTTCAGTAAACAGTGGAATCATTACATTAACTGATAAAGATAACAAAACGATTTCATCTAATAAATCAAGTGATACTAATACTATATTAACTAAAGAATTAACAGCTAAGTATTTTGAACCTACAAATATTTGAGTAGATAAAAAAACTTTTGATTTAGGTGATTTAAAAGGAACAACTTCAATAGGAATAGAATCTTTCGCTAAAAAAGAACTAACTTCAGTCATGCTCCCAAATTCAATAATATCAATAGGAAATCTTGCTTTTTTTAACAACCAACTAAATTCATTAATATTTGAAGAAAATAGTGAGTTAACTTCAATAGGTGAAAGTGCTTTCTCTTTTAATCAAATACCAATACTAACTTTTGAACAAAATAGTAAATTAACTTCAATAGGAGATAGTGCCTTCTTAGATAATAAATTAACTTCTCTAAAAATCACAAATTCAATAGTATCAATAGGAACTTATGCTTTTGCTCAAAATGGCCTAACTTCTATAACGTTTGAAGAAAATAGTAAATTAACTTTAATAGAAAATAGTGTTTTTCAAAGTAATCGACTAACTTCAATTATTATCCCTAATTCAATTACTTCAATAGGAGAAAATTCTTTCTTTAATAACCAACTAAGATCCATAATAATCCCTAATTCAATCACTTCAATAGGAGATAATGCTTTCTTTAATAATAAACTAAATTCCCTAACATTTGAAGCAAATAGTAAATTAACAACAATAGGAAATCATGCTTTCAAAACTAATCTACTAACAACAGTTACTATCCCCAACTCAGTGACCTCAATAGGGCTTGGGGCTTTTATTGAAAACAGATTTAACACATCAAAAGATATTATAATTATCAAAGAACTTTTAAATTCTATTTGTAGTTGAAATAATCAGACTGTTAAAGAAAACTTTATGTTAATTTTTGGAGTTGAATATACAAGTCCTTTTCATGATATTATTGCAAAAGATACTAATGATTTAAGTATTTGAGAGTTAAATGCAATTCAAAATGGAAATAGAAATATTGATTTATTTAATAGAATGTTTTTAAATATAAATGATGAAACGTTTCCAACAATCAAAGATGTTTTAGTTAAAGAAGGAATTGTTACACTAATTGATGAAAAAAATAAAACAATTTCATCAGTCAAATCAACTAATACAAATACAACATTAACTAAAGAAATAGTAGATGTTTATTTTTCTCCTTTAAATATTTGAGAAAATAAAACAGCATTTGATTTAAAAGATTTAGTTGGTACAACTTCAATAGAAAAATTTGCTTTCCGAAATAACAAACTAACATCAATTATTATTCCTAATACTGTTACATCAATAGGAGATAACTCTTTCTTTAATAATCAACTAAATTCCCTAACATTTGAAGAAAATAGTAAATTAACAACAATAGGAGACAGTGCTTTTGAGAGTATTCAAGAATTAACTTCAATCACAATCCCAAATAGTGTTACTTCAATAGGAAGATATGCCTTCTCTGAAAACCAACTAACTTCAATTACTATCCCCAATTCAGTGACTTCAATAGGAGAAGCAGCTTTTTCTCAAAACCAAATGACAATATTAACTTTTGAAGAAAATAGTAAATTAACTTCAATAGAACCAAATGTTTTCAATTCAAACCAATTAACTTCAGTCACAATCCCTAATTCAGTAACTTCAATAGGAGAAAATTCTTTCTTTAAGAACGAACTAACTTCAATCACTATCCCTAATTCAGTAACTTCAATAGGAACTAATGCTTTTTCTGAAAACCAACTAACTTCAGTTACAATCCCAAATAGTGTTACTTCAATAGGGAATAGATCTTTTATTAAAAACAAATTTATTACATCAAATAATATTATAATCAGTCAAAAACTTTTAAATTCTACTTCTAGTTGAAACAATCAAACAGTTAAAGAAAACTTTATGTCAATTTTTGGAGTTGATTATACAAATACTTTTGAAGATATTACACCTAAAGCAATTAATGATTTAAGTATTTGAGAGTTAAATGCTATTGAAAAAGGATTTAAAAGTATTCAATTATTATCTAAAGCATTTGATGGAATTGATGAAAATAATTTTAAATTAATTAAAACAATAACAATAGAAGGTGGAATCATAACATTAACTGATAATGATGACAAAACTATTTTATCAAATAAATCAACTGATACAAATACAATATTAACAAAAGAATTAGCAGCTAAATATTTTGAAGTCGGAAATATTTGAGAAAAGAAAACTATTTTTGATGAAAAAGACTTAGCTAATACAACTTCAATAGGTGCAAATGCTTTTAAAAAGAAACAACTAACTTCAGTAACAATCCCAAACTCAGTCACTTTAATAGGCGCATATGCCTTCTCTGAAAACCAACTAACTTCAGTAACAATCCCAAACTCAGTCACTTCAATAGGTTTTAGTGCCTTCTCTGAAAACCAATTAACATCTTTACTATTTGAAGAAAATAGTAAACTTACTTCAATATATGATTATACCTTCTATGAAAACCAACTAACTTCAGTCACAATCCCAAATTCAGTTTTATCTATTAGTCAATTTGCTTTCTCTACAAACCTACTAACTTCAATCACTATCCCAAATAGTGTTACTTTAATTGGTAAAGATGCTTTTTCTCAAAACCAACTAACTTCAGTCATAATCCCAAATAGTGTTACTTCGATAGATAAATATGCTTTTACTGGAAACAAATTCAATTCATGAGAAGATATTACAATAAGTGATACGCTTTTAAAAACTACCTGTAGTTGAAATAATAAAACAGTTAAAGAAAACTTTATGTCAATTTTTGGAGTTGATTATAAAGAAGAACCTTTTTAGACATTACAACTAAAGCAACTAATGTTTTATCTATATGAGAATTAAATGCAATAGAAAAAGGATTTAAAAGTATTGAATTGTTATCTAAAGCATTTGATGGAATTGATGAAAATAATTTTAAATTAATTAAAACAATAACAATAGAAAATGGAATCATAACATTAACTGATGAAAATAATGAAACTATTTCATCAATTGAATCAAATAATGCAAATACAACATTATCAGAAGACTTAAGAAAAGAATATTTTGCAATTGGAAATATTTGAGCAGGTAAAACAACTTTTGATGAAAGTGATTTAAAAGCAACAACTGAAATAGGTGTAAGAGCTTTCGTTAATATCAAATTAACATCAGTAATTATTCCAAATGGTGTTAAAACTATTGGTTCACTAGCTTTCAATGATTGCGAATTAACTGAAGTAACAATTCCTGATAGTGTTATAACAATTGGTGAAAATACTTTCAATAATAACAGACTAACATCAGTTACAATCCCTGATAGTGTCGAACGCATTGGTGTATTTGCTTTCATTAATAATCATTTCACTTCATCAGATGATATCACAATTACTAAAAAACTTTTAGATACTGTATGTGACTGACGAGATATACAAGGTGATGGTAAAACTGTTAAAGAAAACTTTATGTTAATTTTTGGAGTTGATTATACAAATACTTTTGAAGATATTGTTGAAAAAGATACAAATGATTTAAGTATTTGAGAAATAAATGCAATTGAAAAAGGAAATAGAAATATTAATCTATTGTCTAGAGCATTTTCTAATTTAGATGATAAGAATATTTTAACAATTGCAAATGTTTCAGTAAACAGTGGAATCATTACATTAACTGATAAAGATAAAAAAACGATTTCATCTAATAAATCAAGTGATACTAATACTATATTAACTAAAGAATTAACAGCTAAGTATTTTGAACCTACAAATATTTGAGCAAGTAAAACAACTTTTGATGAAATTGATTTAAAAGGAACAACCGAAATAAGTGAACGTGCTTTTTTTGAAAAACAACTAACTTCAATGATGCTCCCAAATTCAATAATATCAATAGGAAATTTTGCTTTTTTTAAGAACCAACTAAATTCATTAATATTTGAAGAAAATAGTGAGTTAACTTCAATAGGTGAAAGTGCTTTCTCTTTTAATCAAATACCAATACTAACTTTTGAACAAAATAGTAAATTAACTTCAATAGGAGATAGTGCCTTCTTAGATAATAAATTAACTTCTCTAAAAATCACAAATTCAATAGTATCAATAGGAACTTATGCTTTTGCTCAAAATGGCCTAACTTCAATAACATTCGAAGAAAATAGTAAATTAACTTTAATAGAAAATAGTGTTTTTCAAAGTAATCGACTAACTTCAATTATTATCCCTAATTCAATTACTTCAATAGGAGAAAATTCTTTCTTTAATAACCAACTAAGATCCATAATAATCCCAAATTCAATTACTTCAATAGGAGAATATGCTTTCTTTAATAATAAACTAAATTCCCTAACATTTGAAGCAAATAGTAAATTAACAACAATAGGAAATCATGCTTTCAAAACTAATCTACTAACAACAGTTACTATCCCCAACTCAGTGACCTCAATAGGGCTTGGGGCTTTTATTGATAACAGATTTAACACATTAAAAGATATCACAATAAGTGATACGCTTTTAAAAACTACTTGTGAATGAGATACTTCTAAAAAAACTGTTAGAGAAAACTTTGAATTAATCTTTGGAGTTGATTACCTAAGCACTTTCAACGATATAATAGTTAAAGATACAAATAATTTAAGCATTTGAGAATTAAATGCAATAGAAAAAGGTTTTAAAAGCGTTGAATTATTAAGTAAAGCTTTTGATAATATTGATGGAAATAATTTAAAATTAATTGAAAGTGTGTTAGTTAAAAATGGAATCATAATGTTAACTGATAAAGATAATAACACTATTTCATCAAAACCATCAACCAATACAAAAACAACATTAACACAAGACTTAACAACTAAATATTTTGCAGTTGGAAATATTTGAGAAAATAAAAAAGAATTTGACGAAAATGATTTAAAAGGAACGACTGAAATAGCATGAAATGCTTTTTCAATGAACCAACTAATAACATCTCTAATTATCCCTAACTCAGTTATTTTAATAGGAAATGGAGCTTTTTCAAACAGCCAACTAACATCTCTAACTTTTGAAGCAAATAGTAAATTAGAAACAATTAGTAAGCAAGCTTTCAGCGGCAATCTTCTAACATCTCTAATTATCCCTAACTCAGTTATTTCAATGGGAGATTGAGCTTTCAGAACCAACCAACTAACATCTCTAACTTTTGAAGATAATAGTAAACTAACTTCAATGGGAAATCTAGCTTTCCAACATAACCAACTAACATCAATCGCTATCCCAAATAGTGTTAAAACAATTGGAACGGATGCTTTTTCAATGAACCAACTAACTTCTTTGACTTTTGAAGAAAATAGTAAGTTAACTTCAATAGGTGAAAGTGCTTTTTCATCTAACAAACTAACATCAATAAAAATCCCTAATAGTGTTACTTCAATAGGAAATTATGCTTTTACTGGAAATAAATTATCAAAAGCCAACATTGCAATTAGTGATAAACTTTTAAATTCTACTTGTGAATGAAATGGAAGAACTGTTAAAGATAATTTTAGGTTTATCTTTGGAGTTAGTTTTTAATCTTATACTTATTTAAAAATTTATTCTATTTTTGTTCAAATCCTTTTATAAATCTTTTTTACCATCGACTTTTAAATAATTAAATAGTGGTTTTGTTTTTTTAAAACAACGAAAAGACCTTTTGAAACTTCCATATCCTAATCCAACATCAATCATGTATAAATTACTTCAATTATGAATTTTTAACTCATTATTTGATAGTGGATTAACTCAATGACCTAATATAACAACTTTATTCGTTATATTTTTTATATCTTTATTATATGATTCAATAGTTGGTCATTTTTTTAAATATCAATATTTTTTATTTTCAACTTTGCTAAAAAGTTCAATTTGCTTTTTTTCATCTTTTTCGTCTGGGAAAAAATGAGATATTCATTCTTTACGATATAACAATTAGCGATACACTTTTAAATTATATTTGTGAATGAAACAAAAAAACGCAAATCAAACTTTGAGACAATCTTTGGAATTGTTTATACTTCTTAATTTTTCATATTCTTATTTAATTAATGCAATCATAAAATGAATCTAGGATATAAATTAAATAAAAAAATTAACTAAAAATATACCTTCAAAAAAATATTTTAAAAATTTATAATTTATATAAATTATATATATATTAATAGTAAGGAAAGTTTTTGATATCAATTTTTTAGTCTATAATTTATACATTAGGAAATAAATATGGGAAAAAAATATTATCAAGCAAGAAATGAAGTATATAAGGTTTTTGTTAATGATGACTACTCTAAAATTAGAGGAGATAATGACTTATATAAAAATTCTTGAAAGTTAGATAAGAAGAAAAAAACAAGATGTAGTTACAAATACTGAAAAAGTAATTCTAATTATTGAGATGAAGCTGCAAGAAGTCAAAGCTTACATGATGGATCATCTTATAAAACATTTGATCAATATGATAAAAAAGCAACTTTAAACTCAAGAGGCATTAATAGAGAGATTTATCTTAATGATAATCCTACATTTAATAAACTAAATAAATATAATACTAATAATTATTCAACAACTTCTAAAGGTAATTTGCCTTTTGGTTCTAGAGCTAAAATATTTATTACAAGAAAAAGAAAATAATTATAGATATATAATTAATCTCCTATATATTTATTTAGGTGTTCTATATATAGAATAGATAACAAAGTCTATATTTTATCTGGATTAATTTCTGCTAGTTTCGTATTTTTGATACAAAATAATTAATGATCTATATTATTTATTATAAAAATTCTTATTTTATTCAATCTTTAAAAAAATAAAAAAATAACTTTATTAAATATTTATAAGAGTTTGACACTACTATTAATATATATAAATACTAATGATATTTTATTTAAAAATAATAATAAAATATCTAAGACTTTTAAGAATTCTAATTTTAAATATTAGTTTTGAAAAATATTAATAATAAATTTAATAAAAATTTTAAAATAATTTTTTATAAGTTATACTTTTAATGAGAGAGAGATTATAGGTATATTTATGACAGAAAAAGACATTAAAAAATATGAAATAGCAAAAGAACATAGCGGAGGCACTTTGAGTGTTGATGAATGAAAAGCAAAAATGAGAAAGAAAAAAGTAATTCGTTATAGAGTTGCTATAGGTTGTTTAAGCACATTATTAATATGTACAATTGGTGCTAGTATTTATTGTATTGTAACAAAAATAAATAAAAAAACTCCAACTTTGATCCCTCCAACAACAACTCCATTAGTACCATTAGAACCAATTTCATTACTTCCAAAAAAAACTAATGATTTAAGTATTTGAGAAATGAATGCAATTACTAAAGGAAACAGAGATATTGGTTTATTAAGTAGAGCATTTGCAAATGTAAATGATAAAACTATTTCAACTATTTCAAAGATTTCAGTTGAAGGTGGAATAATCACATTAACTAATAAAGATAACAAAACTATTTCATCAATTAAATCAACTGATACAAATACAATATTAACAAAAGACTCAACAGCTAAATATTTTGAAGTCAGAAATATTTGAGAAAATAAAACAACTTTTGATGAAATAGATTTAAAAGGAACAACTGTAATAGGAGTTGAAGCTTTCTTACAAAAACAACTAACATCAGTTGAAATACCTAATAGTGTATCATCTATTGATAATGCTGCTTTCCGAGATAACAAACTAATATCTCTAATAATCCCTAATAGTGTTGAAACAATTAATTATCGTGCTTTCTCAATAAACCAATTGACAACATTAACAATCCCTAATAGTGTAACCTTTATTGATGGAAGTGCTTTCTACCAAAACAAACTAACATCATTAACATTTGAAGAAAATAGTAAACTTACTTCAATACCAAATAATGCTTTCCAAAATAACAAACTAACATCAGTGATAATCCCTAACTCAATCAGTTCAATAGGAGATACCGCTTTTGCTTCTAACGAACTAACAACAGTAACAATCGCTAATAGTGTAACATCTATTGGTGAAAGTGCTTTTACTCCAAACAATTTCACTTCATCAAAAGATATCACAATTACTAAAAAACTTTTAGATACTGTATGTGAATGAGATGCTTCTAAAAAAACTGTTAAAGAAAACTTTAAATTAATATTCGGAGTTGATTATACAACTTTTAAAGATATTACACCTAAAGCAACTAATGATTTAAGTATTTGAGAGTTAAATGCAATAGCTGCTAATAATAGAGATATTACTTTATTATCTAGAGCTTTTGATGGAATTGATGCAAGTAATGTTGAATCAATTAAAAGTGCTTCAGTTGAAAATGGAATCATTACATTAACTGATAAAGATAACAAAACGATTTCATCTAATAAATCAAGTGAAACTACTACTATCTTAACAAAAGAATTAACTGATATATATTTTGCAGCTGGAAATATTTGAGAAAATAAAAAAGAGTTCAATGAAGCTGATTTAGTCGGCACAACTGAAATAGGACCAAGTGCTTTTCGGGATAAAAAACTAACTTCAGTTATTCTACCAAATACAATAACTTTAATAGGGGATGAATCTTTCAGAAGTAACTTCATAACATCTCTAATAATCCCTAATAGTGTTGAAACAATTAATTATCGTGCTTTCTATTTAAACAATCTAAAATCCCTAACTTTCCAAGAAAATAGTAAATTAACAACAATAGGAAGTGGAGCTTTCTCTGGCGGCCAACTAACATCAATAATAATTCCTAATAGTGTTCAAACAATTGATATATCAGCTTTCTTTTGAAATAAATTAACATCCCTAACTTTCCAAGAAAATAGTAAATTAACAACAATAGGAAGTGGAGCTTTCTCTAGCAACGAAATAAACTCAGTTATAATACCTAATAGTGTTACTTCTATTGGTGAACGTGCTTTTTTTGAGAATAAACTAGCTTCAATCATAATTCCAGACTCTGTTACTTCAATAGGTAATGGGGCTTTTCAAAAAAACAAACTAACTTCAATTACTATTCCTAATTCAATTACTTCAATAGGCAATGGAGCTTTTATTGAAAATGAATTTAAATCATCAAATGATATTACAATTACCAAAGAACTTTTAAATTCTATTTGTAGTTGAAATAATCAAACTGTTAAAGAAAACTTTAGATGAATATTTGGTGTTGACTATACTTCTTAATTTTTCATATTCTTATTTAATTAATGCAATCATAAAATGAATCTAGGATATAAATTAAATAAAAAAATTAACTAAAAATATACCATCAAAAAAATATTTTAAAAATTTATAATTTATATAAATTATATATATATTAATAGTAAGGAAAGTTTTTGATATCAATTTTTTAGTCTATAATTTATATATTAGGAAATAAATATGGGAAAAAAATATTATCAAGCAAGAAATGAAGTATATAAGGTTTTTGTTAATGATGACTACTCTAAAATTAGAGGAGATAATGACTTATATAAAAATTCTTGAAAGTTAGATAAGAAGAAAAAATCAAGATGTAGTTACAAATACTGAAAAAGTAATTCTAATTATTGAGATGAAGCTGCAAGAAGTCAAAGCTTACATGATGGATCATCTTATAAAACATTTGATCAATATGATAAAAAAGCAACTTTAAACTCAAGAGGCATTAATAGAGAGATTTATCTTAATGATAATCCTACATTTAATAAACTAAATAAATATAATACTAATAATTATTCAACAACTTCTAAAGGTAATTTGCCTTTTGGTTCTAGAGCTAAAATATTTATTACAAGAAAAAGAAAATAATTATAGATATATAATTAATCTCCTAGTATAATTTTTATTAATATAGGAGATAATATGCATACAATAATTAATCATCCATTAATTAAAGATAAATTAACTAGAATGAGAAAAACAGAAACTGTTTCGACTGTTTTTAGAGAAAATTTAAAAGAACTATCTACATTGCTAGCTTATGAAGCGACAAAAAATATGCCATTAGTTGAAATTAGCATTAACACTCCAGTTAAAAAAAATGCAATAGGTTATAAACTAGAAAACAAAATTACAATTGTTCCTATTTTAAGAGCTGGATTAGGAATGGTTGATGGCTTAAAAGCTTTAATACCAACTTCATCTATTGGACACGTTGGCTTATATCGTGACGAAAAAACATTGGAGTGTGTTGAATATTTCTATAAAATGCCAATTAATATTTCAAAATCACATGTCCTAGTATTAGATCCAATGTTAGCAACTGGGAATTCAGCTATTAAAGCAATTGAGTTAATTAAAAAAGAAAAACCATTATCTATTACTTTTATCGGTATTGTTGGTTCACCAGAAGGTTTAGAAAAATTAGAACAAGTACACCCAGATATTAATATTTATTTAGGTGCTCTTGACAATAGATTAAATGATAAAGGATATATTGAACCTGGATTAGGTGATGCTGGTGATCGTATTTTTGGTACAAAATAATTAATGAACTATATTATTTATTATGAAAATTTTTATTTGGTTGAATCTGAATTAAATAAGATAATAACTTCATTAAGTATTTTAAAGAGTGAAATACTTACATATAAATTTATAAATACTGATGATATTTTATTTAAAATAAAACAATTATCATTATTTACAATACCTAAATTAATAATAATTGAAGAAGCTGATATTTTTTCAACGGGGGAAATTATAAAACAACAAAAAGAGTTAATTGATTTTATTGATAACCAAAATGATATATCATTTTTATTTATAACTAGCAATAAGATATCTAAAACTTTTAAGAATGATAACTTTAAAATATCAGTATTAGAAAACATTACTAATAAATCTAAGAAAAAATTTGTAGATAATTTATTGAAAGAAAAAGAATTAAAACTTGATATTAATATTTATGATAAATTACTAGAATCAGTCAATGATGATCCATCTGTTATTAATAATGAAATAACTAAACTTAAATTATTATCAACAATGAATCCTACTAATGAAGAACTTATAAATATTATTTCAAACTATAATGCTGATAATATATTTAAATTTTTTGAATATTTATTATGAAAGAAAGAAACTTTAGTTTGAAATTTATATGAAGAATTGAAATTAAAGAAAACTGATGAGATTCAAATAATTAATTTATTAGCATCACAAGTAATTAATGCAATTCTTTATAAAAAATTAGTTTCTAAAAATATTGATAGTTATCAAATAGCAACATTACTGTCACTTCCTATATTTGTTATTAATATGTATAAAAATACATTTTTAAAGTATAATATTAATAGTCTAACTACTATCGCTTTAGATCTTTATAAATTAGAAAAAGATATAAAGCTATCTAAAATTGATAAAGTTATTGGGTTTAAAAATTATATAATACAATTATTAGGAGGTAACTATGGCAGATAATTTAAATAATATTAAAAAAGTTTATAATGATATTTGTAATAAAATATCTCTTGTTATTGTTAATGATGAAACTATAAAACTACTTAAAGAAAATGAAGAATTTCAAAAAATTATTAATGACTATTTATGTTTAATAAATGAATTTGAGAAGAAACTTAAAGTAAAAGATAAAAAATTTCCAGAATTTGCAAAAGGTTATGAAACAATTTCTAAGAAAAAAGTTGATATTAAAGCAAAAGTATCTATTAAAGATATAGGTGATGTAGAAGATAATATAAATTATTTAGATATATTTTTAACTAATACTATTTCTAAAAATTTAAACCAACTTAAATCAAGTTATAAAAGTGACAATGATTCTAAAGTTGAAACATCTGAAGAAGTATATGAATCAACTAGAGTTGTAGATGGCGAAGAAGTACATAATTTTTCTAACAATAAAACAAATGGCAATAATGCAAATTTTAATGCTGAGGATTATTTAAGACAAAATAATGTTACTCCTGAAGCAATGGCTGAACAAATGTTGCAACAACAAGCTTCAATGTTAGTTAATAAAGATATTATGACTGGTAAATTTTATAAATTTGATACAAAACCAAAAAGTGTTTTGATTTTGAAGATTATATATACAATAATGTTTGCTGTATTTGCAATTTCTTTTATTGCAATTCAATTTATTTCATTATTTGCAGATGGGTTTATATATGGGAGCGGATCAAAAATATCTGACTTTAAGTGATACACTTTTGGGGGCGCACAAGCCAACATGTTTTCAATATTAACGTTGATTTTAATTTCTGCAATGTTATTTTTTAAAATTTATAATGACTTTAAACATTTTAAAAATGATAATTATCGTTATTCTGTTAAATTAACTTATACATTTATGATGTTATTTATATTTATATTATTTATATCTCAATACTTTACATTCTTTAACCATTATAATAATCCAATATTTGGAACAATTACATTACCTCCAGTAACCATTAATGGTGTTGTTACACCTCAAACTTTTACTAATACTCATGCAGCATATGCATACCAAACTGCTTTATATGGATTATTAATAACACTTATTGTAATATTTGTGTTAGCTATAATATTATCATTAGTACTAAAAACAATCAGACCTAAACTTGATATTGCAAGAATTCAAGAATTAACTCTTAAGTATGTTGATGATATTAAAAATAAGAGAGTAGATCCTGGAACTCCTGGTTCATCTGGTCCTGGTGGATTATTTGGCGCTGGCGGCCGTAGCGGGATGCTATTTTAGAAATTATCGGTATTTATATTCACTTCTTTAATTACAAAAAAAACAAAAACTGAAATATTTAAAAAATTTTTATTCCCATGTGGAACTAAGGAAATTTTTCAGTCAACTAATTTATTAGTTTTGCTTGCAATGATGTTATCTTTGAGAATAATATTACAAATCTTTGCAATTAAAATTCCTTCAGTTGGCATGAGAATATCTGTATCATGATTACCAATATATATTATTGGTTTCTTTTTTGGGCCGATTATAGGAATGTTCTTTGGTGCTATTTCTGATACTACAGTCTGATTATTAAATGGTGGTGTATGGTTTTGAATGTATGCTATTCAAGAACCAATTATAGGTTTTATTTCAGGGGTATTTAGTGGTGTATTTTTTCTTACTAAAAACTATCGAGCAATTTGATATATGATAGTTTGAAGGGTTTTAGTATATGGTTTTATTCTAACTAGTATATTGATTATTAGTTTAAATTATAATTTAATTTCTAATGGTTCATATATGGGATCTAAAAATATGGACCATGAAATTATTTTCTTTTCAATTATTTGTATATTATTACTTAGCTTTGTAGTAATATTAGAATTTATGAATTATCATTTTTATAAAAAGAAGAAGAATAAACAAATGACGAATGATAATTATCGTTTATTTATTTATGTATCAATGATTAATATACTCTGTATTGTTTTATTTTCATTTATTTTAGGTCCAGTTTCTCAAATGGAAATGTGAAAGTATTTAGGAAGAAAACCACCTAATAATTTTCTTAAATATGGAATTATGTATTTATTGATTCCAAGAATACTGAAAGAATCAATTAAAACACCAATTTATATTGTTATTTTATTCTCATTAATTTTCTCATTAAAACATCAATTTGCTAATATATTAAATGTAACTAGAAATAATTGAAATAGTATTGGAATTAATAATAAATAATATTTATATTTATTTTATTTATAAATGATAATATATAAAATATGATACAAAAAGAAAAAGTTATTATTAGTGGGACTGTTGAAAGTTATATTGATGAAAATCTTAAAATAATATTTGATGGAAATAAAGTAGGATATTGTTCAAGATATCATATTTCTGATTTTGAATTTGAAAATGTTGAAGAGTATTTTAAAAAATACCCTACTTATAAATTTAAAATTATTACAAAAAGAGATGATGGTAATTATATTTTATCTTATAAGTACGCACATCCCAATTTAGTAAAAAACAAAAGAAATATAATACCAACCGCAAATCACTTTAACACATTAAGAAGGTATGTTAATTACCTTTTATATAATGACGAAAAGAAATAACATTTATAATAAAAAAAAGAGCAATTAAGCTCTTTTTTAAATATTTATTTTACTAAATATTATTTACTTTCTTTTTTAGCTTTAACTTTGAAAAAGTTTTTTAAAGTTTTAATAGCAAAAACGATAGTACCACCGAAACCACCAACGATTCCAAATACTTGAACTATATTGAGTTGCATTTCCATAGTAGTAGTAACTCCTGCTACTTCTTTATATAAAGCACAACCAATAATAGCAATTACGAAAAATACTAATGTAGCAACTGCTGACGCAATAATTGATAAAAATTTGTTCATTTTTTTTCCTTTCATAAGTGTTAAAAACACTATAGTATTATAGCATAATTTATATAGTTATTAAGTATATTCATAAAAAAAACAGAAATATCTTTTTTGATATTATTTTATAAATTTAATAATTAAATATATCAATTATAATTCTATTGTTTTTTAAAAGTGCTACAATATTTATAATATTCTAATAAAATAATTAATAATATTTGAGGTAAACAATGGATAAGTTAGATTGAAATTTAGAACACCTTTTACAAGGTTCAACTGTTGATGAATTATTTGATCAATGAAAAACACAATTAGATTTAATTTCTAAAATTTATGATAATTTTTTAGATAGTTTAGATAATTTTAAAAAATGAATTTTTGAAGGTGATAAGATGACTAGAATTTCTAATCGTCTAAGTAATTATCTTTCAAATAAAGCAAATGAAGATGTCTCTAATCAAACATGAATTGCTTGAAGCCAAAAAATATCACATATCAGTAATGAGTTTGCTATTAAGACTTCTAATTATGATAATTTAATTTTAAATAATTCAGAAAAAGTATATGGTTATTTAAATGATGAAGAAATTAAAGAATATAAATTATCATTTGATGAAGTTATCAGATATAAACCATATACTTTAGATGAAAAAAGTGAAAAGTTATTAGCTAAGTTATCTAAATGTGATGGTGGAATTGGTGAAATGTATGATACTATTTTAGATAGTGAAATAAAGTATGATGATGTTGTTGATAAAAATAAAAAAATTCATAAAATAACTAATATGAGTCAAGTTTTTATTAATTTAAAATCAATGGATCGTGAATTGAGAAAAACTTCTTGATTATCTTTTAATAAAGCATTTTATGATTTTAAAAATACTTTAACTCATTCTTTATATTACACTTATCTTACTTTTAATACACATTCTAAAATAAATAACTTTGTAGATTATATAGATTGTTCATGTTTCTCTGATGAGATTGATAGAAGTTTGTTAACACACATTTATAGTGAAGTTAAGAAATATAAAAATTCAAATGAAATTTATGCACTTCATCGTAATAAATTATTAAAGAAATTATTAAATATTAAAAAACTTGAACCATGAGATGGGTCAGTTGATTTAATAAAAGTTAAAATAGAAATTGAACCAGAAGAAGCTAAAAAAATTGTTCTTAATGCATTGAGTGTAATGGGCAAAGAATATACTAGTATTGTAGAAAAAGCTTTTAATGAAAATTGAATATCTTGACTTCCTAAAAAAAATAAGGCAACTGGAGCTTATTCTATTGGTGGTACAAAGGGGTTGGACAGATATTATATATTAATGAATTATGATAAAACTTTAAACTCTGTTTATACTTTAATTCATGAACTTGGTCACTCTTTAAATTCATATTATTATTCTATTGGTCAAAAGATATATCAGTCAACGTCTATTTTTTGTGCTGAAGTTGCTTCAATTACTAACGAAATGTTATTAAATTACCATTTATTAGATAAATATAAAAATGATGATAATATGAAACTTCAAATTTTAGATGAATTAATATCTGGATTTTTTTCTACAACATCAAGACAAATAATATTCAGTAATTTTGAATATATTATGAATGAAAAGATTAATAATAATGAACCATTTATTTATGATGTAGTTGAAAAAGTGTATAAAGATCTAATAAGTGATTATGTATATGTTAGTGATATTAAAAAATATGATTTAGAACCATATAAATTTTCACTAGTCACTCCATTAAGAATTCCACATTTTTACGCAGGTAATTTTTATGTTTATAAATATGCAATCGGGCAGGTTGTAGCAATTATTTGTGCAGACAAAATTTTTAATAATGATAAAGAATTTTTAGAAAAATATTTTAAATACTTAAAATCTGGAACTAGTTTATCTCCTTTAGAAACAATAAAGATATTAGGGATAGATTTGACAACTAAAGAACCTTGAGAATACGCAATTAAAGTAATAGATAAATTAATTGAAGAATTTAGTAAGCTTGATGTTAATGTCTAATATTTAAATAAATGATTTTATAAAACAAAATTTCATTGAATTATTATATAATAAAATGTCCTCATTAATTGATAATATAAAAACAATATAAAAATGCTAGTTAAATACATTTAACTTCATTTTAAAAACATAATACTAATATTTAAATACTTAATATTAGATATTTAAAATTAAAAAATAATAAGGAGAACGAAAATGGCAAAGAAAAAAGAAACAACTTGTTCTATTAGTGATTTATTAAATTCAATCAATGAAAGAAAACAAGAGATATATGATTATTTATATAAAAAAGATCCAAAATCTCAAGACTTATATACTATTGCTACGTTATGTAAAGTTAAAAAAATAAATAATGAATTAAAACCTGAAATTAGTGGAGTTTGTAAAGTAACTGCACAAAATCTAAATGAAATAAAATCTGCCATAGATTCTGGTAGAGCAAGAATAAATGCTGTTGGCGAAATTGCTTTTGAAACTCAAGAAAAACCACATAAAAGTAGAATGATTAAAATTAATAATGAAGAATTGATTTCAGAATATGAAATGTTTGATTCATATTTTGAATATTTAATACGTACTGAGATTAATCAAACATATCATGGGGATGGTTTTACTACTTGATATGACATACTACGTGATTATAACGAATGTAGAAATAAAATTCCTCATAAATATCATAATGATTTAGGAGTAATAAATATAAAAATGATTAAAGAATTAACACAAAAAGAATTAGAAAATTCATTAGTAGCTTTTGATAAGCTTATTAAAATTATGAGTCAAAAAGTTTTTAAGTGAAAAAATGTCTATAGATTCCACGAAGAATTTAGATTACAAAGAGAACAAGAATCTCTAGCTATAGCTGAAGAAGCGAGAGAAGCTAGAAAAAGTTATTCAGAACTACGACTTGGCGCACTTAATACTCTAATGTCTGGATTAGTTAATTATCATCGTGACCAAGCAGAAAAATTAGCAGAAGAAAAAAAACTTGTTAAAAAAGAACTTGAATTAAGAAATAAAAAGAGTTAGTTGCCATATAGATTTATATGATATTAAATTAAGATTTATTTCATAAAGTTCTTAATTATATAAGAAACTTAAATAAATATTATAATGTTAATAAATATTATTTTGATATAATAATATTAATTAAAGGATAAATCATGAACAAAAATGTAATAAAAAAAGTAGTTGCTTATGGATTCTTAGCTTTCTTTTTAGGTTTTTCTATATTTGTTAGTGTATTTGCTTCTCTTTATATCCCTGTATTATAAAAATAATTAATTTATTATAAACTATATAGTTTATAATAAATAAGTATGATTACATACAATGAAATATATTTACTTGGTTTAAATAAAATTATTTATACTAGGTTAATATTAATAAGCTGATAGGAGAATAAAATGGCTGTTTCAAAAAAAACAAAATCTGAATTAATTAAAAAATTTGGTGGTAATGAAAGTAATACAGGATTAGTTGAAGTACAAGTTGCTATATTAACTGCAAAAATTAAATCATTAACTGATCACATGGTTATAAATAAAAAAGACAAACACTCTAAAAGAGGGTTATATATGATGGTTTCTAAAAGAAAATCATTACTAAAATATTTATATAATAATGATATTAATAGATATCGTATATTAATTAAAGAATTAGAAATTAGAGGAAATATTTCTTAAGAAATAAATAATTTAAATAAAAAAAAGCAATGATAAAATATTGCTTTTTTTTAATACTTTAAAACCATAATTAATTTAATATAAATCAATTATAAATAAAATAAATAAGTATTTTTTCTAAAAATAATAAATTATATAAATATCTAGAGGCTTTATATTAATAAAAAAGAACTTATTTCATTATTAAAATCACATAAGTTAATAAAAGCTGATATTAAAGCTAAAAAAAATGGTAATATTATTTATACTATTGAATTAGGGGAACTAATGACTAAATCAGAGAATAATTTAATTATCAAATTATTAACTGAGTTTAAAATTGAAGTTAATAATCGCTTTGATAAGATTGATCTTCGTTTAGATCAACATGACGAACAATTTAGAATTATCAACAAACGTTTGGATGAACACGATGAACAATTTAGAATTATCAACAAACGTTTGGATGAACATGACGAACAATTTAGAATTATCAACAAACGTTTGGATATTCATGAACTAGAACTTAAAAATATCAACAAACGTCTGGATAAAAATAATTTGATTAAATAGGTTATATAATCTAATCAATATTAGTCACTATTCAAGATATATCTTCATCATTTTCACAAGTATCCATAAATTTATTCATTTTATCCATATGTTCATTTGATAATTCAATAGTTTCACTTGGTATATATTTAATTTCTGAATTAATAAAAGATATATTTTGTTTTTCTAAATTATCTTTTATATTAAAAAAATCATTTGTTTTACAATATAAAATAAAATATTCATCTTCTTTTATTAAATCAGTAATTTCATTATCAATAGTAGCTTCTAAAATTTGGTCCTCATTAAATTTATTTGATTCAATAATAAACTCTCCTAATTCACTAAATAACATCATAACAGAGTTAGGTTTAGCTAATTGCCCACCCAACTTAGATACATAGCCTCTAATGGCACTTATGGTACGTTGATCGTTATCTGTTAATGTTTTGATTAATATACCAACACCGTTAGGACCATAAACTTCATAAAAAGAATCTTTTAGTATTGATTCATCCTTAATTGCTCCATTAATATTCTTTTGAATTGAATCTCTACTTAAATTACAGTTTAAAGCTCTAGCTATTGCAGCTTTTAATCTAGGATTAGATTCTACATTAGTTCCCCCAACTTTAGTGGCAGCTTTAATTTCTTTAGCAGCCTTCATTCATAACTTGGCTTGAAATTGTTGTTTTTTATTTATTCCTGATGCAATAAGGTGTTTACGTGGCATATATCTATTTCCTAATAATGTATTTAATTATACAAACTTTTTTATTTAATAAAAAATGTTTATAAAAAAAACTCCAAATAAAGGAGTTTAATTTTAATGGCGCGCCTGAGAGGATTCGAACCTCTGACCACACGCTTAGAAGGCGTGTGCTCTGTCCGACTGAGCTACAGGCGCATTGTTTTGTAAATAAATTTACTTTTATATTATAATATATCAAAATAGAATATGATTAAAAAATATAACAAACTAGATAAAATAAAAACAAAAAGATATTCTAATAGAATGATTATTGGTGAGATGACACTAAGTGGAATACTATATGCGATGTTTATTTTGTTTAGATTTATTTTTAAAGATATAAACTTAATTAATGGTTTTTCACCTCAAATCCAATTTATATTTCTAGCTTTAGGTCTTTTTTATTTAAACACATACATATTTAGAACTATTTTTGTACTAGTCTCTCCACTAATGCTAATTATTTTTGGAATCAGTGGGCATATATTTTTTGATTATATTTTGCCTTGTTGATCATTTTTTATTTTTATATGATTATATCCAATTTGTGATAAATTTTGAAATATTACAAATAGATCTAAATCTAAAAGTTTAATTGTATTTTTTTGTATTATCATTATGAATATATGTTCTTATTTAATAATGCTATTTAGCTATACAACTTCTGGTGTGATTATGTATCATGTTCCAATAAATGGTAGCTTTTTATTTAATTTACCAATTATTGCAATTAGTTTAGCTATATCCATTACTGTTATGTTATTAGTGATATATCCATTGTATTTATCAAAAGTTAAAATTAACAATAAAATTTTTTATTAAATTATGCAACTTTGAATCAATCAGGATTGATGTATTTTGGTTTTTCTTTATTAATATGGTCAGTATATAAAATGCCATCTAAATGATCAATTTCATGTTGTAAACAAATTGATAGAAGTTCAGTTGCAATAATTGATACTTCCTTATTTTGTATTAAATCAAAAGCTTCAACAATTATCTTATAATTTCTAGGGATGTTTGATATGATGTCTTTTCTTACAGATAAGCACCCTTCACCATTATGAATAAATGATTTAGCTTGACTTTCACTAACAATTTCAGGATTAACTAATAAATATTGATGATGAATATTTCCTTCATCAAAATTTATATAAATGATTCTTTTGTCAAATCCCACTTGAGTTGCTGCAATAGCTATCCCTGATTTAATATTATATTTATTATGATTATCATTATGACAAGCGTCAACATAACTAACCATTTTATTGATGTAAACATTATCATCATCATTCAATGATACAACTTTTTTAGCTTTTACTCTAATCCGTTCATCATCATCTGAAATAATTCAATCCATTGTAGGTTTTAAATTATTATTTATTTTAATGTTTTCAAACTTATTAACTTTAGTTTTTACCACCATTAATCTCCCCTGATACTTTTGCTCTATAATAATTTAATACTGATTCTACAGTTTCGTCAATAGTCATATGACTAGAATCTAACACGAATGCATCATCAGCCTTTTTTAATGGTGCAATGTCTCTAGTGTAATCTCTATTATCTCTCTCAATAATTTGTTTAATTAAAGAATCATTATCAATAACACCAACTGATTCTTCTTTTATTTCATTTATTCTTCTTTTTGCTCTTGTTTTAATATCAGCATCTAAAAAAATCTTAGCACTAGCATTTGGTAAAACAACTGTTCCAATATCTCTTCCATCAATAACGACATTATTTTTTAAAGAAATTTTTCTTATTATATCATTAACAAAGTTTCTTACATTTGAAATTACTGCAATTTTGCTAGATAACATTGAATATTCAGAATCTCTAATAGCATCTGTTATATCTACATCATTGTAAATAATGTTTCCATTTTTTCAAACTAAATTAGTATTATCCAATACTTCTTTGTTTCAATCTCCAATATTTAAAAAAACAATATTATTATTAATCATATGATAAGCAATTGCTCGATAAAATGATCCAGAATTAATATATTTAAAATTTAATAATTTTGCAACACATTGAGCAACAGTGCTTTTACCACTTCCAGCAGGTCCATCAATGGCAATAGATAAAAACATAATTCTCCTTAATTATAAAACTAATATAAGTATTATTATAACAAAAGTTATTGTAACACTTATAAATAAAGATGAAAATAGTGCTAAATAGATTCTTTTATTATTATTTTTATTTTTAGATTCTGGTAATGTAAATTTTTTAATATCATCATTTTTTTTATTTATTTTTGTGCTATCTAATAATTTATCTATTTTAGATAAATCTTGTTTAGAATCAGAAGGGAACTGTTGTATTTTTTTTCTAATTTCATTTATTTGATTTAAGATAGCACTAAGCTCTTCAATTGAATTAGTATTATCAATAGATTTTATTTCAATATAACCATTTTCATCAAGGATATAATTTTGCTTGTTTAAATTATCTATTAATTTCATTTCATTATTAATGGTATTAATTGTATTTTGATCTAATCCTGGAATCTTAAAATTTATATTATTAAAAAATAATTGATCATCATTATCATTTATCTCAATAATATTTGCTAAATCAATTTCAATATTTTGAAAGTCTTTTAAAATATTTGGATTTATAGAGTTGATAGAATTAGTTAATTTTTGAATTTTCTTTTCATTAAGAGGGTTTTCAAATTTACGAGATTGCTCAATTATTTTTTCTCTATATGACTCTCAATATTTTGTTCTAGATTCAATTATTTTTTCCATTTAATAATTATAACCTAATTAATATCTAAATTGTTATTTCCTGATGTATTTAATTTATAATAAAAGCCTTTATTATTCATTAGTGAGTTGTGATTTCCTTTTTCGATTAAAACACCATCTTTTATGATTGCGATTAGATCTGCATTTTTAATAGTTGATAAACGATGGGCAATAACAATTGAAGTTCTATTTTTCATTAGTTTATTCATAGCTTTCTGAATTTCTTTTTCAGTTTTAGTATCAACATAACTTGTAGCTTCATCAAATATAATAATTTTAGCTTTAGATAAAAAGGCTCTAGCAATAGCAATCAATTGTTTTTCTCCTTCAGAAATAGAACTAATTCCATTGGTTATTTTAGTATCATAGCCATTTGGAAGTCTCATTATAAATTCATGAGCATTTGCTAACTTAGCAGCTTTTATTACTTCTTCTCTTTTTATTTTAGGATCAGCACACCTAATATTTTCTAAAATAGTTGTAGAGAATAAGTAACTATCTTGAAGAACTGTTGCAATATTACTTCTAATGGATTTTCTAGTCATTTTATTTATATCTTGACCATCTATTAAAATTTGTCCAGTAGTTATGTCATAGAATCTCGTTAATAAGCTAATGATAGTAGTTTTACCACTACCAGTAGGACCTGCAATCGCATTAACTGTATTAGGTTTCATTACTAAAGATAAGTTTTTAATAATATCGCTACCATTTTCATCATATTTAAAATTAATATTTTTAAATTCAATTTTAGGTTGTTTTATAATAATATTTTTCATATTTTTATCAGAACTTTCATTAGGTTCGTTAATAATATTATTTATTCTATCAAATCCTGCAAAAGCTAACTGGAATGCGTTGATAGCAGAAAAGAAATTACTTATCGGTGTTGTAAATTGTCTCAATGATAAAATAAATAATAATATCATTGAACTTGGCAATACACCTAAAAAATTAATTGAATTAAAAATATTTGGTATAAAAATTCTAAATATTATTAATAATATAGATATTGTTGAAATTACTATATTATTTGCAAAATTATTATATGGAAAAATAATTCCTGATATAAATTGAGCCTTTTTAGAACTTTTAGATAATGAATTATTTTCAACATTTACTACTTTTGTTCTTTCTTCTTCATAGTTAAATATTGAAGTCATTTTATGAACTGAAACCATTTCCACAACATCACCATTAATATTTGCTAATTTTTCTTGTTGATTTTTAAAGTGAGGTTGTGATTTTTTAATTAAAATAAAAATAAAAGAAAGTAATACAAGAATTAAAACAATAGATATAGAAGCTAAAATAGCATTTAATAAAAGCATTGTAATTAACATTGCAATTATTGTAAATATAGCATTAATAGTGGTAGAAGCATTTTCCATGAAAGTATAAACAACAGCATCAACATCATTAGTAAATGAACTCATTATATTTCCAGTTGATTTTTTATCAATATATGAAAAAGGTAGGAGTTGTATTTTATTAAATAATTCTCTTCTTAAATTATAACCAAGATTATTACAAATATAAACGAACATTTTATATTGTAGTAATGTAAATAAAACCTGAGTAAAGTAAAAGAAAGCCATTAATGACAAATTAATAATAAAGTTTGTTATGCTTGGGGAAATTGATTCAGATGGATTTAAGTTTGCTAGAATGATCTTCATAATTAAATCAGTAGATGTACCCATTGCAAAAAGAGAAAGTGATGCAAAAGTTGCTGATAAAATTGAAAAAATAACAGACAAAATAATTAATTTTTTATTTTCTTTAACTCACATGTAAGAAATTAAAGTCTTCATAAGACTAAAAGATAAGTGCTTTTTCATTATTATTCCATACTACTTTCTTGTGAATCATGAATAGATTTATAAATACCATTTAATTTTAATAAATCTAGATGTTTTCCTTTTTCAACTATATTACCATTTTTTAATACAATAATACAATCACAATCTTTGATAGTTCTAGTTTTTTGAGATACTATTATTTTAGTAGTTTTAGTAAAATAAGTATCTAAATTATCTAAAAGTTTATTTTCAGTTATATTATCTAAAGCACTAGTTGAATCATCAAGTATTAATATTTTTGATTTTTTAATTAATGCTCTAGCAATAGAGATTCTTTGTTGCTGACCGCCAGAAAAATTCTTTCCACTTTGTTCTACTGGAGAATCAAACTTATTATCTAACTTATCAATAAATTCAAAAGCCTCTGCATATTTAGAAGCTGTTATTAATTCTTTTTCATTAGCATCTAAATTACCAATCATTATATTTGACTTAATTGTTCCTCTAATAAGTACTTTGTCTTGTAATGCAATTGACATCCCTTTTCTAAGATTATTTAATTTATAATCTTTTATATCTATACCATTAATTAAAATAGAACCTGAATTTACATCATATAGTCTTAATAATAAACTTATTAATGTTGATTTACCAGATCCTGTTTGACCAATTATACCTAAAGTCTCACCATCATTAATTTTAAAGTTCAAATTATTTAATATTTGTAATTTACTATCTTGATAATATTTAAAACAAACTTTTTTAAATTCTATACTACCTTTATTAATTAATGAATTATTATCACCATCTTTTATTTTATTTTCTTTATCAATAATTTCAAAAACTCTAGCACTACAAGTTTTAGCTCTTGTAAAGTTGTAACCAACCATCCCCATTAGACTTAATCCTAACAACATTAACATAAAATAACTTAAGAATGACTGGATAATACCAATTAGTTGCATTGTTTGTTCAATTTGCTCAACTGAATTATTATTAATAGAATATATACCAGAAAACATAACAATAAAAATAGAAACTAGATTCATAACAAAAATAATCATGGGCATGATTAGTATCATAATATTATCATTTTTAATTGAACTTAGTCTTAATTTTTTATTACCTTTTTTATATCTCGCTAATTGTTGTTTTTGTAAATTAAAAGCTCTAATTAATCTATTACCAGCAATATTTTCTTGCATAATAATGTTATTATTATCAAAAGCTTTTCGAGTAACTTTGAATAAAGGAGTTGCTTTAGCAATTATAGCTCCCATTAATAATAATAAAATAATTGGTAATAAATAAGTAAAAGCTAAATATCAAATTTGTGAACTAGCATTCTTGCTTAATGAAAAATCAATAATTTGATATAAAGAAAAAGCAAATGCCCCGATAATGAAAGAAACAGCTTTTATAAATGTAGAAAATAACATTATTAGAAACGTTTGTATTTGTACAATATCAGATGTAATTCTAGTAATTATAGATGAACTTGTAATTTCGCTTACATCAGAAGATGAAAGGTATTGTGTTTTAGTGTAAGCATTCATTCTTAATTTAGTACTAACATTAATAGCGGAAATTGTTGAAAATTTAACTGCAGATATTGTTAGAATAATCGAAATCACCGCCAATAGAAACATTGCAGAGAAATAAAAAGTTAATTCATTAGTTCACACCATTATTGTGCTATCAATACTCATAATATTCATAACCTTTGAAAATAAAAGTGGTATTAATAAATCACAAGCAGTTGCTAAAACAATCAACAAAATTGAAATTAATGCTAAATTTTTATCTTTTTTACTAAATAACTTAAATAATTTTTTCATATACTTTATATATCATACTATAAAAAATTATTTTTTTATTTTTAATTAAAACCAATAATTTTTATTCTAAAATTATAAGGTAATCTATTATTATATTTTGGTATAGAACCACGAATAATCATATATTTCTTATTATCAATATCTTGAGAAACTTGTTTAGAAGCAATTTTGATATCACTAGAAAATAAATCAAAAGGAATATTTGACATGAAGCCAAGAATAGCTGATGAAAGTGCCTCATCAGTAATATATTCAGGGTCTAAATGAGATAAATAACTTGGAGCTAAATATGGGGTATCAGGGTTTAATTCTGCAGGACGATTAACAGCAAAGTTAATGATATTTAAATTTTTAATAGAAAAAGGTTGTAGTGTATAGATTGGAACATTTACATCAATATTAATTATCCCAATGTCATTGTTAGTTGAATTAATAATAACATCTAATTGAAATGACTTCAATTCTAAATCAGCTGGTTTTGATAATTTATCAAAAACAATTCTTTGTAATGATGAATATTGTACTTTATTTGCAATTGTTTTTTCTAAATCACCAGTAACACTTATTTGATCTAAATCAAATTTTTCAGGTCTAACTATTTTAAAATTATTTATTAAAACATTATCATAATATAAAATTGGTTTAAATATTGACAAACTAAATGAAAGGCTTATTTTTCCATTGATAGAGTCTACACTATTTATCTGCAATGAAATATCATCAAGAGATAATGGGATAGTATCATCATTAGCTACTAAAGCACTTTTAATAATATTTTTAATATCAATAACACTAGCATCACTAGCTAATGTATTAAAATATTCAGGGGTTGTATATATTTGAATGCCATCAGTTCCTGGAACTAAGTTTTCTAAATCATACTTTTTAATATTTACTACATTAATATAACCTTCAAAGGATGGTGAATAATATTTTTCATAGTTTAATCAATATTTAATTTTTATATCACCACTTCAATTATTTGTTTCATTTATTTTGATGTTAAAATCAGCTAATTCTAAATCTTCTGGTTTATCTTCAAGCTGACTAAAAATAAATTCTTTTAAAGAAGATTGTAAATCAGGACTTTTTTCTATAGTTTCAGGATAATTATTAGATAAAGAATTATTTTCTAAAGATAAAGTAAATGGTAATTTTTTAGGTTGTAATAATCCTTTAAATCCACTAATGGTAAAATTTCCTCTTACAATTTGATTATTTTGTAAAGTAAAAACTGTATAAAAACAAATCGTTCCATCAATACTATTAGACAAACTGTTATAAAAACTTATTTTAATTTGATCAAAAGAAGTTTTAATTGGAAAAGTATGTTTTTTTTCAAAATAACTATATAAGATTACAACAATATCATCGCTACTTATTTCATTAATAGTTTTAGTTTTATATACTTTTTCATCTTCTGGTATTTCATTTAATTTAATTGAATAATTTATTTTATTCTTTATATAAGAACTGACTATTTCATACGTCACAATTGAAATTGTTGCAATGGAAAATAATGATACAAAAACAATGAAAGATATTTTAAAATACTTTTTTCTGAATAATAATATTATTTTATAAAAACGTTTTTTTTGTATGGTAATAATCATTGTTAAATTATAATAACTCCATAATTAAGTCATTTACACTTATATTACTAATTTCATCAAATCACATTTTTGATATATTTAAATAGTTTTTTGATTTTACAATATAACAATATTTATAGATTTTAGTTCCATCAACATTTATAGCTTTTCTAATTGTTAATTTTTTAACAGATGATTTCTTATTGTTACTTGTTAATAATTTCATGAAACTATTACAACCCTTACCATCTTTAGTATTTATAATTATTAAATATTTTAATTTCTTTTTCATATGACCCTATTAATTTTTACTTTCTTTTGAAGATTTATCATTGTCTTTATTTTTTGGTTTAGAAGTAAGTTTTATTTCACTTTTTTTGATTTCTTTGATTTCTTTTTCTTTCTTATCATTTTTCATTTTTTGTTCAAGCGCACTTGGTGGTAATTTTTTATATTTATGAATATAATCAATTTGATCTTTTAATATTGTTTCTAATATTAATAATGTTTCAACTATCAAATCTAATTCTTTTCTATTTTTAATTATTATTTTAATTGCATTATCATATTCTGTTTTAATAAACTTTTCAATTTGATTATCAATTTTTAAAGCCATTGACTCAGAATATAGTTTTTGGTTATAAGGGTTAACTGAACCTTCACTTGGAATGAATTGTGTTAAACCAACATCACTCATACCCAATTGCATTACCATTGCTCTAACAATATTAGTAATTTTATATAAGTCATTACTTGCACCAGTTGAAATAGCATTTTTCCCAAAAACAACTTCTTCAGAAGCTCTTCCACCCAAAGTCATTCTAACATTATTAAGTAAATCAGATTTCTTTTGAATAGTAAGTTCTTGAGCAGCTGGAGTTTGCATTGTATAACCTGCAGCAGAACCTCTTGGAATAATAGTAATCTTTTGAACAATATCAGTTCCTGGAGTATGTAATCCAATTAAAGCATGACCAGCTTCATGATAAGCTATTTGTCTTCTCTCAGATTCAGAAATTGTTCTTGAAGTCTTAGCTGGACCAGCAATAACTCTATCGATTGCTTCATCAATATGTTTCTCATTAATAATATTTTCATTTCATCTTACTGCTAATAATGTTGCTTCATTTAAAACATTTTCTAATTGAGCACCAGAGAAACCAGGAGTTCTTCTTGCAATATCATAGAAAGAAACCTTCTTTGATATGTTTTTATTTTTAGAATGGATTTTTAAGATCGCTTCTCTTTCTTTGATATCTGGTAAATTAACTTGAATATGTCTATCAAATCTACCTGGTCTTAAAATAGCATCATCTAGTACATCTAGTCTATTTGTAGCAGCCATAACAACAATTCCTGTAGAAGTATTGAAACCATCCATTTCAGCCAACAATTGGTTAATAGTTTGATCAGCTAATCCACCACCAAATTCATTCTTTCCTCTTTTTGAAGCTACTGAGTCAATTTCATCAATAAAAATAATTGATGGAGCAACTTTTCTAGCTTTAGAAAATAAGTCACGAACTCTTTTAGCTCCCACACCAACAAGCATGTCTTCAAATTGAGAACCAGATATTTGGAAAAAATTAACTCCAGCTTCTCCAGCCGTTGCTTTAGCTAATAATGTTTTACCAGTTCCTGGTGGCCCATATAAAATTACACCTCTTGGAGTTCTAGCACCCATAGCAGCATATTTAGCTGGTCTCTTTAAATAATCAACAATTTCAATAAGTTCATTTTTTTCTTCTTGAATTCCAGCAACATCAGAAAACTTAACAGTAGATTTAGCAACAGTAGCACCAGATTTACCCATTCCAAAGATAGATTCTTGTCCCCCACCTTGCATTTTACTCATTTTTAAATAACTAATAATCATTACAGAAACAATTACTATTGGTAATAAAATTGAAATTAAACTCATTCAATTAAAAGGTGTTGGAGCAACTATTGCATTCGCAGATATCATAGATAATCAACTATGGAATGGTTTCATACCTGTATCTGTATCTGTAATTTCTTTACCTGCAACAGAAAAAATTCATCCTGCAGCACCACTTGGAATTTGTTGAACACTAAAATAAACTCCAGCAGAATTAGTTGAAAAAGGTGCATAAACAGTAAAACGATTATCAGTAGTTAAATATGCATATGATTTATCTGAAATAAGATCAATATCTCCATTTAAATTTCCTGTAATTTTTGCTTTTCCAGCTTCTACTGCAATAGTATCAATTCTTTTCAATTGAATAGGTGCTGGCTTGAATGTATTATATAAAATAACACCAACAATAGCTAGTACTGGTATGATGATTACTAATGAAACTATAACTTTCTTTTTTTTGTTTTTAGGGATAGTTTTTGGAACAACTGAATTTTGATCTTTTTTAACATCAGTTTTTTTAATTTCTTTTTCTAAAAGTTCCTTTTTATCTTCTTCTGCAAATTTTGCATATAAGTATTTTTTTAAAATCATATTAACTCCTATTTTTCAATTCTAAATTTTCTAAATATATTTCTTCTTTTAAAATGCCAATGTAAGGTAAGTTTCTCATTTTTTCTTGATAGTCAAGTCCAAAACCAACAACAAATTCTTCAGGGATCTCAAAACAAGCATAATCAGGATTTAAAATTACTTTTCTACCTTTTGGTTTGTCTAATAAAGTTAATAGTTTTAAAGAACTTGGTTTCTTTTCTTTTAAAATATCCATAACTAAAGTAATTGTTCTTCCACTATCAACAATATCTTCTACCAATAAAACATGTTTATTTTCAATGTTAACATTTATTGAAGAAAGAATTTCTGGAAGTGTAGCAGCATTAACACCACCTTTAAAAGAACTTACTGAAATAAAATCAGTTTCAAAATCTATAGTAATTTTAGGCATAAGATTACCAATAAAAGGAATAACACCTTTAAGGATTGAAACAATAACTAGATCTTTATTTTTGTAATTAACATTAACTCAATTTGCAGCTTGATTAATACCAAAAATTATTTCTTGTGAAGAAATTAATATTTTTTTTATTCGGCTATCAATTTTATCAATATCTTTTGGCAAAATACACTCCATAATATTATATTAATATATTATATATTAATATACATATAAAATTCATTTTATATTTATATTACAATTAGTAAGCTTTTATTTGTGGTAGAAAATTATCTATTTAGTTTTGACTTTTCTAAAACTAATAATTCTTTTTCTCTTTCTTCTTTTTCTTTCATAGCTGTAAAGAATAATTCTTCAATAGAATTTAAAGATGTTCTATTTTTAATTTTTAATTCGATTGGTTTCTTTTTAACAACAATACTTGATTGTGATGATTCAGGATTAGCAACTTGTTGTGAGATTACAGGAGGAGGTGTTTCTGTAACTATTTCAATAGGTTTATTTTCAGAAATTTCTGTAAAAATAATTGGTTTATTATTATTTAAATCATTTGTTGAAAAACCTTTGTTATTAGAATCATAATCTTTTATTTCAACTAAACCAGATACTGAATAATCTAATTCTTCTTGATCATTTAAAGAATTGTTATCATATTGATATTCATCACTCATTAAATATTTCTTTTCATCAAGATTTAGAGTAGATAACTTTAAATTAATTCAAATAATTAATTGCTCCATTTCATCTCTAACTGCTGATATTGGTTTTTCTTTTTTATTTTTATTAGAACTATTTTTGATTATTTTGTTTATTTTATTTAATTCACTATTAATTAGTTCAATTTTTTCATTAGCTAATTCATCAATGCTATTAGCTTTAGATTCATAGATATTATTATTAATATCACTTTTTTGTAATGAATCAATTAAAGCCTCTTCTTCTTTTTTATCTTTTTCTTCTTCAGTTAATTCTTTTTCGTCATTACTTATTGGATCAGATTGAGTTGTAGCCATAGATTCTTTTAAATCAGCTTCTACATTTTCTTTAATCTCTTCAATTGGTTCAGATTGAGTTGTAGCCATAGAATCTTTTAAATCAGCTTCTACATTTTCTTTAATCTCTTCAATTGGTTCAGATTGAGTTGTAGCCATAGAATCTTTTAAATCAGCTTCTACATTTTCTTTAATCTCTTCGATAGTTATACTAGAATCTTCAGAGTTTTCTATAGCATTAGTTATTGGGTCTTTTATCGAATCAAATTCTTCACCAACTAATTTATTTAATTCATCAATTTCTTGATTACTTTTTAAATTTTCTGTATTTAATTCAGCAATTTTAATAGTTAAATTTGATGAAAGTTTTTTAAGTTCAGATAAATATTCATCACCATTATAAATAAATAATTCAGTTTCCATTTCATTAACTTTTTTACCAAATTTTTTAACTGCTTGTTTAACTGGCTTTAAATTTTCTTCAGGGTTATTTGTTTCAGCAAATTTTAATAAAGATTCAACTTCATCATTAATACCATTTTTTAAATCACGAACCTTATCAAGATCTTTTATCACAGAAACAAATTCATATGGATCAAACCCATATTTTTTAATGTTTTCATAAGCTTGCATAGATTTTTCTTTAATAACAATTCATTTAAGAATTTCATCCATAGTTTTCTTAACAGGACTAACTTCTGGAAGTTCTGCTCTATCACTAGCATTCTTTAATCTAATAATATGATATTTATTATTAATTCATTTAATAACTTCTGTCATTTCTAAATCAATGCCCTCAGGTGAGTTAGGGTCAATTTCTTTGACTGGAAGAATATCAACTGAATTTTCAACATTGAATTGGTTATCAACTGAATACGTTTTATTATCGCCAACTTCTTTTTTGCCTTTAGTAATATATTCAATAAGAGCATCAAAACCATTATTGCCAATAGATTCAATTAATGGTTCATATAATTCCATGTTTAATTCAACGTTATTGAATATTTGAGTATTTATTTTTGTATTCAAAGATAACAATTCATTTAATCAAATTGTTGTTTGTGATATTTTTCATTCTCTTATTTTTTGTTTTCAAACAGATTCTTCTAAATTAAATTTAACAATATAGTTTATTTTATTTCATTTTTTAGCAAATCCTGCAAACTCGCAATCATTAGTATTAAATATTTTTGTATAATCTTTTGTTTCATCAATTATAAAGTTAAATCTATCAATAAGCATATCAGATGATATTAAAATATTTTTATATCAAGACGCATCATAAAGATTAAAATTTTGAGGAAATTCATTTACTTTTTTTTCATTCAATAAAGTTTGTCCAATATATATGTTGTTGAAAAGCATATTAGCTTCTTTATAAAACTCATCAAGAACATTCATTAATAACATAGAGTCAACTGATTGTTTAACAGCTAACTTATCTTCAATTTTATTCATGGCAACTCCCTATGATAAATACAATATACTATAATTTTACACTAATTTTTATAAATAAATGTATTTTTTTAACTATTAATATAAAATAAAATAAAAAAAATACACACTCTATTTCTAGGGTGTGTATTAAAATGATCATTTTGAATGGTTGTTGCAGCTCACAAAGAATAAAACAAAATAGGGATAAATATAACTGTGAAGTAGTAAATCGATAAAATCGTAGATACTCTAGTAATATATTGTTATAGTGCTTTACTGAAGATTGACAAGTGAGTCTAATTTATTTATGTTCACAACTTTTTATATAACTTCTATTTATTAGGAGCAATGACAAATGCCTTCACTCTATTATAAATTATCATTACATTCAAAGTTCCTACTTATAATTCAACTTATTATATACTAATTTAATTTAATCATTAATTGGGATTAAATCAATATATGAATAAGGAACAATTAAAAACCCTAAATCAATTTTAAAACGTTTAACAATGTATTAGTCGAACATTTATTTTTTTTGCAATAATTCTTTAATCACTGCAAATATATTGTACTATGCAAAAAAATAAAATACAATCTTTTTTTCATTTATTTTTTTAAATAATATATTATTTATATTTTTAAATTTTTCTTCTAGAGAATAATTTTGGTGCTTTTGCAATTAATAAAACAATAAAGATAAGTGATACAAATAGAGCTAAACCAATTAAAAAGTAATAAGTAATATATTTAGAACCTGATAAATCAATAGTAGATTTTTGAAATCCTGAAATAGTTAAAGAAAGAGTTACTGGCTCAGTATTGAATATCGCAAAATTACTATCTCAAAAATTTGATATTTGAACAGTTACATTGATTGTACCTAAAAAGTCGTTAGCAGAATTTTTAATATATTTTCAATTTTGTAATAATAATTTTGGAGTAGGTACATCATTCACAGATGTTAAACCTTGATTAATTATTAAAGTAGGGTAAATTAGTTCAGAAATGTATTTATTAGCATCATCTATACTATTAATTGATGAAGCACTTACAAATAAATTACTAACATTTAAATTTAAATTAAGATCATTAAGATTAATATAGTTCCCATTAATGGTTGTTAGATCATTTATCTGCATGAAACCAGTTAATTTAACAGTAAAGAATTTAGTTTCATGAATCAATTCAGCTTTATCATTAAAGTATTTATCAATAGATAAATAAATAGTTACATCACCATTGATATTACTCACTTCATTAATATCTCTAACCTTAACATTTGTATTACTTGGTAGAGAATATTCAAATAATATATCTTTATATTTATTATTAATTAAATCATCTAAATAATTAGTATCAAGATTAGAAGCTAAAATATTACTAACTTGAGAAATGAATAATTTATCTTTTATTGAAGTTTGTTTTTGTTTGAAAAATCCTTTTAGTAAAATTTGTGCTTTATAATTAGGAGTTAAGTTTAATGAACCATCGTTATTATAAAAGTTACCAAATATAAAAGTTACATTTAATTCACCAGTTACGTTATTAAAACTATTTTTATTAACATTTATAATGTTGTTAATATTAAAGTCTTCTGGAATATAATTAAAAATTGTCTCTTTATTATAAATAATTAGTTTTTTAATATCAGACTCACTGATTTCACTTGGAATGTAAAAACTTTTATCACTATCTGGTGGGAAAGAAATATTTACAACCTTATTAACTGTTGTTGGTTTAACATTTTTAAAGCCTTTTATTTCTATTAATTTAGTTAAATAATTATAATTTTCTAGAACTCCAATAGAATCAAAATATTTCTTTAAAATTATATTTATTTTTAAAGTACCATTTATATTATTTGAGTCAATAATTTCAACATCAAAATCAGCAATGCTAAAAGAAGAAGGCAGAGAATTAAATACTAAATCTTTATTAATTCAAATAATATTTTTTATTTGTTGGATATCAATAATTGAAGAAGCTAGAATATTTGAAAATTCAAGGTTCAATTCACTATTTAATGTAGTTGGTCTAATAGTTTTAAAACCAGATAGTAGAATTGAATGGTTTTGTTTATTATTATTATTTGATTGTAAAACACCGTTATTATCATAAAAATTATTTATTCAAAAATTAACTTTTAATTCACCTTTAATATTATTGAAATTAACTTGTAATATATCAAAATCACTATAAATAAAGTTTGGTGGTAAATGATGAAAAATTTTTTCAATTTCAGGAAATATTAAGTCTTTAATTTTATTCAAATTATTTGAAACATCTTGTGCCAATACATCAGCTTGATTTAAAAGTTTTATTTCATTTTTAACCATTTTAGTTACTTTAAATACAGTATTAAAACCACTCACAACTAGTTTTTGTGGATTAGTATTATTCAAATCTAAATTTCCTTCAGAATCATAATAATTAGAAATTGAAATACTTAAATTTAATATACCTTCTTTATTTTGATCGTGGTTGATTTCATTAATAAAAATATTTGCTTGTTCAAAACCAGGCGGTAAATTAGAAGTTCATTTATTTAAATTATCATATAGTATTTTTACAATTCCAGGTGGGTTACCGCTTGGGTCACCATTTGGTTTTAAATCTGAAGCGATATATTGATCATATCCAACTAACTCTAATGTATTTTGTATTATAGTGGGTTTAATTTTATCAAAGCCTGTTAAAAGCATATTAAATGAACTTTGATTAGAATTAACTTCTGAATTTTCATTAAAAGTATTTTTAGCATTTATAGTTATACTAATGCTACCATCAATATTATTTTTCTTAATTATTTTAATACTCAAAATATCATCTATACTAAAAGAACTAGGGATTGATTGAAAAATTTCTTTGTAATATAATTTAACACTTTGTCTTAAAGAACGTTCGTTTTGATTATTAGCAGTACCAACATTAACAGTACCACCATTACTCACATCAAATTCAGAAACTACTGAAGTTGGATCAATAACTTTGAAACCATTAAAATTTACTTCAGATATTAATGGTTTTTCTTTCTCAATAGAAGAGTTTAATTGACTATAATAATTTTTAATTGATATTTGAGCTTTTATATATCCTAATTTATTATTAACTTCCAATACTCTAACACTTGTAATATCACTTAATTTAAAATCTAAAGGTATGTTTTTTATAATATTTTCTTTATTATCAAAAATGTAACTTGGAAAGTTTGCTACATTAAATTCATATGCTGAAATATCTGATTCTGGACTATTGACAATAACATCATTAATAAAATAAGTAGCTGCAGTTGTTTTAAATCCAGTTAATTTTATAGTAGCATTTTTTTGCAAATAAGCATCATTGTAAATTAGGTCGCCTTTTTCATCATAGTAATTAGAAATTTTTACATTAACAGTTAATATACCATTTAAATTATTAGCATCTTTACTGACAATTTCTAAATCATTTTGAATATTAAAATTATCTGGTAATGAAAATAGAATATCTTCTTGAATATTTTGAAAAAGATTTTCTAATGATTCATTAGTAAAACTACTAGCAAACTTATTTATAAAATTAGGTTCAGTATATTCATTTTTTATAGTTGTTGGTAGAATTTTTCTAAATCCACTAATAGTAATTTGTCAGTCCTTTTGTGTAGTTAATTGTAGGACACCAAATTGATCAACATAGTTTACTATCTTTAAATTAATTATTAATTGGCCAGTAATATTATTAACAGTATTTTTACTAACATTTTTAATATCATTTCTTTGAAAATTACCTGGTAAGTTAGATGTTATATTACCAATATTATCCATTATTAAATCTCTTATTTGAGTTGAATTAATTTCAGATGCTAAATTTTTAATTTCATCAACTTGCAAGAATTCAGAGAAATTAGTCGGAATAAGCGAAGCAAACCCTTTAATAGTTAATGGTACTGCAGATTTATATGGAGTTTCTAATTCTAAATCACCATTTTCATTGAAATAATTAACAATAGAAATATTGGCTGTAATTTCTCCAGTAACATTATCAGCATAAATAATTTCTACTGAATAAAAGTCTTCTGAACTAAAATTATTTGGATAGAAATTTAAAAATGAATTTAAATTTTGACTATTAGATAAAAGCAACTCTAATGGTTTTGAATTATTCTTTAGATCTGATGGTAATATATGACTAGCATTTACTAGAGTTAAAGATGAAAACATTATAGTAGGTTTTATATTTTTAAAACCCTTAATTAAAAGATTATTCTTTTTTAAAGAACCATTTGATATATTACCATTTTCATCATAAAAATTAGTCACAACTAAATCTATTAATAATTCTCCTTTTAAGTTTAGAGAATTATCAACAATAATAACTTCTTTTATAATTAAACCACCATCAGCATTATCATAATAATTTTTAAAGAAAAGATTTTTGTTACTATTAATAATTTCTAATATTTTAGTTTCATCAATTAATGATGCTATTAGATTTAAATATTGAATAGGAAGTGAAACAACAGGTAGTATTTCAGTTGGTTTTACTTCTTTAAAACCAGACAGAACAACTTCTCCATTTAAAGAATTTTTATCTGATATAATTAATAATCCCTCACTATTAAAATAATGACTAATTGAATAGACAATAGAAACTTCGCCAGTTAAGTTATTAGGATTTGTTTTACCATCAATTATTTTTGCGCTAACTTTTAAATCATTGTTTGGGTCAAAAGTTTCAGGAATAGAACTAGAGAATCATTTTAAATTGTCAATAAATAGTTTTTTAATTTTAGCTTCAGTATCAAAGTTAATTGATGCTATAGTCTCGCTTGAATTAGGAACTTTAAAAGTTTCATCAATAACTGTTTTGCTTAACTTCTTAAAACCACCAAGACGAATATGCTGAGAATTCTTACTAGGTGTTATTTGTAAATCACCAAATTCATCAAAATATTTTCTTAGTTTTATATAAACGTCAATAGTACCTTCTAAGTTGTTGAAGATTATATTTTCAGTAGGCGTACCATCACTATTTGTGAAAATTATATCAATTAGTGGAGAAAATTCACTAGGTAAATTTTGAATTCTAGGTAAAATTAAATTAATTAAATCACTACGACCAGAAGATGTTACATAGTTAGAGGCGACATTATTTCCACCAACATTATCTCAACCTGTGGTAGGGATAATTGTTTGTTTATTAGATTTAAAACCAGTAATTTGCATATCTCCAAAATATTTTTTTTCATTTTGGATTATACCCTTTTCATCATATCAAGAATTCAATGTAACACTAATATCAATTTTACCTTTTAAATTATTTGGCACATAGTTATTTTCACCTAATTCATTTTCAAAAAATATATTATCAACATTAGCATTTTTAGGAAAGCTTCCTATAATATTATCTTTTAACATTGCTTTTATTAATGAAGGTTGGAATGCAGTTGGTAAAATATATATTTGATTAGAATTATATGAAAGTGTTTTTAATGTAGTTAAAGAAGATTGTCTATACCCATAAATCTCAACAGAAAAATTTTTAAAATTTTTATCAGATGGAGTTGTTAAAACGCCTTCTTTATTAAAGAATAGATTTATTTTACCAGTAATATTGATTTTACCTTCTGTATTACTTCTAATATCTTGTTCAATTATTATGTTATTTGAATTCATCCCTGGTGGTTTATTGTTTATATTAGCTAATAATAAATTAATTATTTGACTTTCACCAACAGTAGATGGAGAAACGTTACCTTGATTAACTGCAGGAATTAAATTATTTATTGTTGTTTCACCAGGTGAAGATAAAAAATTTATAATGCTTACTTCGATTGGGACAAAATAATTAGAATCATGTTTAAGTTCATAATTTTGATCAAAATAATAATCTAATGACAAATTAAATTCAATTTTTCCAAGAAAGTTATTATATCTAATAGAACTGATTATTAAATTTTCTTTAGAAAAATCTTTAGGAGCATTTTTAACAAAAGGTAAAATAAAGTTTCTTATATCTAATTCTGAAAACTGAAATGGATAAATAGAAGAATTAGGAGTTACAAAACCACCGATTGGTTGTTCGAAAGTTGTAGGTGATATGTTTTTAAAACCACCAATAGTTATTGGCCCAAATTGTGAAGGTGATTTTGTCTCAATAAAATAATCATTTACATTTTTGTCATAATAAAATCATTCACTTAAAGAAATAGTTACTTGAATTGTTGGATCTGGTTTATGTGTAATTTGTAAATCTAAAATTTCTCAAGAAACATCACCTTCTGGAATTGATGTTATACAGTTTTGAGATTTTATATAATCGATTACTATTTGATCATCTTTTTTATATCATTCACTTAAACTTAAATTACTATCCTGAATTTTTATTTTATTCTTTTCTAAGGTTGTAGATGAAGTGATTTTATTATAATTTTGAATAGTAATTTCACCAAAACTTACTGGTTTAGTTTCAACTTCGTTTCGGTCATTAAAAAAATTACTTAAAGAAATGTCTAAATAAATTTCACCTCTTGCATTAGAAATAGCAATATTATCAAGAATAATATCTATTGTAAAATCAAAGGCTTTTGGTACACTTCCACCAATAGCATCATTATATATTAATTGTTTTAAATTATTTTCATCAAGTATTGCATGTTGAGGATAAATTTTGTCTGATTGTGATATTATTCTTTTTTCGATTACAGTTTTTTTAATAGAATTAAAACCAATCTTAGTGAACTCATATTTTTTTAATTCTTCTTCAGAAGGCGCTTTTTGAAATTCAAAATATTTACTACTCTTATAATTTTTAACATCAACACCAGCACCAGGGATAAGTTGAAAACCTACACTTCCATTAAAATCATCTGCAGTTAGTTTGATAGAAGTACCAGTTCAAGTTGATGGTAAAAAATTAGTACCATTTAAATTAATAGTATTTTTAACATAATGTGTTTGAAAGTTTTCAACAAATTCAGATGGAAGAATTTTAGGATTAGGTGTAATTCCATTATCTCTAAAACCAGAGAATGAGGTTGATCCTTCTGGAACAAATCATCTTACTGGATAATCTTTAACATTCTCTAAAGACTGATCTCAAAAACCAGAAATAAAAGAATACTTTTCACTTCTATCAATATTTAAACCTAATCCAACTGAAAATTCATCATGTGAGAGAGTTGGAACAACTGCAATGCTATTAGAACTAGCTTCATTATTAAATTCATAAGCTAATGGAAATGAAAAATATTCCTGTTGAGAAGGACCACCAGGTGTGTAAGTAGGAGGGTCTGTGGAATCATCTACATTTAAAAATTCATTATTATATTTTACTCCGATGTTATAAAGCAAAGGATTATTTCTATTAACTTGATACTCAGCTTTTTTATCTTTTGTATTAGATCAATTTTGAAAAACATAATTTGAATTAACATTGACTTCACTACTTGGTATAGCATCATTATATCAAGGTCCTGTTTTCAATTGTGTTTCAAAAAGTTCTCCATTAATAATTTTATCTCCGTATACAGGTGTATTATCTTCACCAATTTGTAAAGCTGAATTTTGTTGAATAAGTTCTAGAAAATTTCCAGGTTGAGATAAACCTACTTCAGGTGAATTAACTTCTGGAATGTTTGTAAAATTAGAATTTCAAAAATAATCATTTTGATACTTTATATTTGAATTGCTCTGAGAACCTAAAACTTGAAGAATTTTGCTATTATTATAATCACTACCTGCAGGAGGAATTTTAGCAGGAGTTGTAAAATTTAAACTTTTAATCTTGTGAGAATTAACAAATTGAATATTTTCTCAATCAAGAGGGCTAGAAAATTCATCTAATGCATATACTTTTTCAATTTTAGTTGGTTCACCAACACTTGGCATCCTAGGATCTATACTTCGATTATTTAAAAAATCAGTATTTTGTGAAAAATCATAATATTGAGAAGTTAAAGCTAAAGAAGTTGATAAAAGAATAATTCCAGTGATAAGTGAACCATATAAATTTTTATTATATTTATAAAATAACTTTTTAAATAACATATTATTTATTATACAATAAAAATAATATATTGTATATATTAACTATTTATGTGGAGAAAATATGAGCTGTAAAATTATTGTTGTAACTGGTGGAGTTTATTCATCTTTAGGCAAGGGAATCATTGCTTCTTCAATTGGATGTATATTAAAAAATGCAAATTTTAAGATATGTATGATGAAATTAGATCCATATTTAAATGTAAATCCTGGTACACTTTCCCCGTACCAACATGGTGAAGTTTTTGTTACAGATGATGGATGTGAAACTGATTTAGATTTAGGTCATTATGAACGATTTACTAATAGTAATTTAACTCAAAATTCCTCTATTACTAGTGGTAAAATCTACTTTAGTGTTCTTTCTAAAGAAAGAACAGGTTTTTATAATGGCAAGACTGTTCAAGTTGTTCCTCACATAACTGGTGAAATTCAAGAAAAAATTTATTCATTAATTAATGAAAAAAAACCTGATTTTTTAATCATTGAAATTGGGGGAACTGTTGGTGATATAGAATCACTTCCTTTTATTGAATCTTTAAGAATTTTAACAAATGATTATGGTAGAGATAACATTCTTTTTATTCATGCTTCTCCATTATTTCAACTATCTACAACAAATGAACTTAAAACAAAACCTACTCAACATAGTATTAAAAACTTAAGAAATTTAGGAATTTTCCCAAAGATATTGGTTCTTAGAAATAACAATTATATTTTAAGTGCTGATAAAGAAAAAATATCTTGAACATGTGATATTGATTTAGATAATATTTTTATTTCAAAAGACTGTAAAAGTATTTATGAAGTCCCAAAAATATTATATGAGCAAGGCATTCATAATTCTATTTTTAAAAATTTTAAAATGAAGAACAAAAAAGTTGATATGACAGATTGAAACAACTTTTTAGAAACTATAAATAATGAAAAATTACCAAAATTAGAAATTGGATTAATAGGAAAATATACAAAACTTTCTGATTCGTATTTATCTATTATTGAATCTTTAAAAATTGCTGCTGCATCCATAAATTTGCAGCCTATTATAAATTTAATTGAATCAACTGATTTAAATGAAAAAAATTATATTAACATTTTATCGAAACAAGATTGTATTATTCTTCCTGATGGCTTTGGAAAAAGGGGTATTGATGGTATGAAATTAGCTGTTAAATATGCTAGAGAAAATAATACTCCTTTTTTAGGCATTTGTTTAGGAATGCAAATTGCTATTTTAGAAGCTTGTAATAACATACTTAAATTAGAAGATTGTGGTTCAATAGAATTTGATAAAAATGTTAAATATAAAATTTTTGATGAAAATAAATGTGATAAAAATGAAAGTATTTTAAGACTAGGGCTTAAAAAAATATCAATTTCTGAAAACTCTTTAGCTTATAAAATTTATAATAAAAAACAAGTGTCAGAAAGACATAGACACGGTTATAGTCTTAGTGACGAATACATAAAACAAATTGAAAAAGCTGGATTAACTATTACTGGTTTTTCTGATGATAAATTAAAAATAGTAGAAATTATTGAAAACAAAAATCTAGATTTTTTTATGGCTGTTCAATTCCATCCAGAATTTTTAACTAGACCAAATAATCCAGCTCCCATATTTGTAGAATTTTTAAATAAAACAAATATTAAAAAAAGGGGAAAATAATGAAACAAAAAATTGCAATTATAGGGGCAGGGCCAGCTGGATTAACTGCAGCAATTTATTTACAAAGAGCAAACATAGATGCTATTATTTTTGATGGTGATGCGCCTGGTGGAAAAATGGTAAAAACTGCGCATGTTGAAAACTATCCTGGTTTTAAAAAAATAAATGGTGCTGATTTAAGCTATCAAATGTATGACCAAGCTTTATCACTAGGCACAAAACATGTTGGCGAATTTGTAAAATTAATTAAAGAAGATTCTAATAAATATAAAGTTATAACTAAATCAAATAATGAGTTTGTGGTAGATGCTGTCATAATAGCAATTGGAACAGAAAATAGAAAACTTAATATCCCTGGTGAAAATGAATTTTTTAACAAGGGTGTTAGTTATTGCGCAATATGTGATAGTGCATTTTTTAAATCTAAAGTAATTTCTGTTGTTGGTAGTGGTAATTCCGCTCTTGAAGAATCATTATTTTTAAGTGATATTGGAAGTGAAATACATTTATTTGTCAGAGGTGATAAAATAAAAGCTGATGAATCTATTGTGGATTTAGTTAACAAGAAAAATAATATAAAAATCCATTTTAATTCTAAAATAACTAAAATAAATGGTAACAATTCTGTTGAAGAAATTGAAATAACTGATGATCTTAAAAAAAATAACTACAAAATGAAAGTTAGCGCTATTTTCCCATTTATTGGTTTAGATCCAATTAAAATAGAATTAGAATCAAAAATTGAATTAGAAAAGTCTAAAGACGGCTTTATTTTAGCTGATGAAAATTTAAAAACAAATATTGTTGGGATTTATGCAATAGGAGATATTGTTAATAAAAAATATCGTCAAATTTCCACTGCTATTAACGATGGGACTATTGCTGCATTAAGTTGTAAAGAATTTTTACAAACTAATAAATGAAAATAGATAATAAATTTTATAAAATGATATAATGTAAGAAATATATGAAAAATTTTATTAACTATTATAAAAAACTAAATTCTGTAATAACGTTTGAAATAAACTCTTTTTTAATAATTTTTTTCTTAATTATTGGAACATCTTTTATTAATTTTGTGATTCCTACAATAATACTAATCTTTTCTATTTTTTACTTACTTTTTAATAGAGCGTATAAATATTTAAGCAATAATCTTATATCTTGAAATTATTTCATTGATTATTTATTTTTTTCATTATCGTTAATTATGATCTTGCCAATTATATTTATAATATTTCAATTTTTGATTATGGATGATGAATTTATTATCCATTCATATATATTAAAAATAGATTTATATTTAATAAAATTTAAAACAAAAAAAAGTGCAATTATAGATAAGTTAAAAACTTTAGACCAAATATATAGTTGTAAATTTTTGCTTAAATGATAATTATTTTTTTAAATAATTAAAATTTAAGGAATAAAATGTGATATCTAGTAAAATCTTTATTTAGATATTCTCTTAAGAACAAATTATCTACATGTCTACTTTCATTGCTACTTTTTTTAAGTATAACAACATTAAGCACTTTAATGTATTTATCAAGTAATATGAATAAATCATATGATAATTTAGTTCAAAAAGGGAATTTAAATAATATAGTAATAAATAATAATTATAGAGATAAAATCGATGATAAACCTGAACTATCTCAAGAAGAAGCTAAAAAACAAAATGAAAAAGCGTTCTTATCAGAGTTAGATGAATTAGGGTTAGAACATCGTAATTTTGTATCGCTTGATTTTACTAATACCCTTGATAGAAGGGCTTATAAAGTTATCCAATCAAGTGCTAATTATAATATAGATAAAATTGTTTTAGATAGTGGTAACAACATTATTGAAAATACTTATGATTTTGCCAAAATTTTAACAGATGCAAATTGAAATGATAATAGTGATCTAGCAATTAATGCCAGAAGAACAATAATTTTTTTAGGTAATCAAGCTTCATGAACTAAAGAAAGTATGGTGATTGAATTTCAAAAAGCAGAAAAAATATTAATAAACAACGAAGATCCTGCATCTCCTTTGTATGACCCAAAAAATTGAGCATCACAAACTGGATTTATGAAAACTGTTTATGATTATATGTTAAATTGATTAGATTCATCAAGCTCACAATATAGCCCTTTAGTTGATAAAGATTTTAAATTGAATTTCCCAATTACAACTTCTTTTGGACCAGTTAGTGGTAAAGTTGAGAATTTTTCTGGATATTTTGGTGTTGTACCATCATATTCTCTTAAAGAGCAAAAAAAAGAAGTTATTCCACAAGATTGATATGATTATTTTAAAAAAATATTGACCCCTGGTAGTTACTTAGATAAAGATATTTTTACTCAAGAAAAAATGGTTCAATTATTAAAATCTATCCCTGATAAATATAAAATATATATTGATTCAATTCCTTATATAATTGTAGGTACTGGAATTTCTCCAGATTTCATGTATCCTATAATGTCATTTGACAAAATAACTCCTAATATAAAGGATGAAGTTTTATTATACACTTCATCAAGTGGTTATAATATTGCTCTTGATGCAGATAGAAATAATCCAGTTTCTAATTATATTGTAGCTATTGCAAAAAAAGAACAAGTAAATAGCATAATAAATAAGGTAAATATTATTGGTTCAAAATATATAACAATTCCAGGAAATATTAAAATTGCTTATAGAACAGATGATACTTCTAATCCTTTTGATCCAATTGCTGCTAGAATAATGTTTTTACCAAATTTAGTTCAGTTACAAACAATTATTGCTAATTTAATTAGTTTATTTGTATTAGTGCTAATTTGCATTATCTTTATTCTATTTATTAGAAAGGCAATTATTGATAATCAAGTTTCGATATCTATTTTAAGAAGTAATGGATATAAAAAGCGGAGTATTATATGAGCAATGCCTATTTTTGCTATTTTGCCATCACTGATTGGTGGAATATTGGGTTATATTTGCTCTTTATTTTTACAAACCATTTCTTTGAATATATATTCATTTTATTGAGTTATTCCAACAATATCATCTCCTTTTAATATACTAATTTTACTAGCATCAGTGCTCGGTCCCTTTTTATTAATGGGTATTATAGCAATAATTACATCGTATTTTATAGTTAGACAAAATCCAAATAAATTAATGAGTGAATCTCAAAAGTTTAAAATTTCTTTTTTATCAAAGTTAATTATAAAACCATTTCCAAAAATGAATATTTTATCTAAATTTAGGTTCTCAATTGCTTTTAGTTCTGTATCAAGGATGATTGTTATTACTATTATGTTAATCTTTTCTTCTTCGGTATTAATGTTTGCTGTCGCTAATGATAGTAAATTTGATGAAGCAAAAGTGATGACATATAAAGATAAAAAATATAAATATGGTTTCAATTTAGAAACTCCAACAATTCAAGGTGGACAATATTTAAGAACAACTTACCAGAATGCAGGGAAGTTAATTTTTAATGAAAATAAAGAACTATTAAATTACAATGTTGCAATGACTGATTCTAATTATAAAAGTGATAGAGGTGGGCAAAATAATGTTAATTACTCTACACCATATAATGAATTGTATGATAAATTATCTGGTGGAAATTTAGCACAACAATTTTCTGTTTTAAATTCACCTTCTTCAAATGACTTAGGATGACAATCTAATAATATTAGTTATTTAGCTAATAAAATTCAAATTAAATCTTTATTAGATGTTAACTTAGGGTTTGGCCCACTTGTCAGTAATCCATATGATCTTATTAAATCCTTAGGTCCAACTAATTTACAAAATCTAGCTACAATAGCTGATGATAAATTTTGATTTGAAGCAATAAATGATGATAATATATATTTTACTAATGAAAATAAAGTAAATTTTCCTAAATGATCAACAACCAGTGATTGAAGAAATAAAATTGTTAATAAACCTTTATCAACAATTATAACTAGTCTAGGCTTTTTAAATGAAGTTAAAGAAGCCGATATTATTCTAGGAGAAACATATTACACTGATTTAGACACAGGAAAGAAATATTTGATTGATAAATCTTCTTTTGTGAATCTTTTTGGTACTAAAATTAATCCAAATTATTTAAATATTATTACTTACTTATTCGCAAATACTCCCTATTACGATACAACTAACTCAAATTCATATTCCACTAACACACCTCGCTATAATTATTCAGATAATTTTTATAAGTTAATGTATAATTATGCGCCTATGGATATAGAAGATGAAACTTATACATATCTTAATGGTGTTTTCTCTAATAAAAATAATACCAATAATGATAAATTGAGAATATTAGGGATTAAACCCGAATCTAAATTTTTATTTTTAAATGATGTTAATGGTAATAATTTAATTAACAATATTGAAATATTCAATGAGAAAAAATTAATAAAAGAGAAAAAAATTCATTCTATATATGAATCTATAGATCTAAAAAAAGAAATACCTATCATAATAAACCAATCAGCTGCTTATCAGTATCAATTAAATATTGGTGATACATTTAAATTTAATCCCGAAAATGAAGCTACTAGATATAACCCAAAGGGTGTATATAATACGGAAGTTAATGAGGATATCAATAAAACAGAGTTTTTAATGAAAGTAACAGCTATCAGTTCATCTTCTCAACTTCCAGAGTTTTTTATAAATCAAAGAATAGCTAATAAAATGTTAAATTTACATAATGAATCTATTCTAAAACAATCTTATTATGATCCTCAAGAAACTGTTAACGATGTTGGTTATCAAATTGATCCTTTTAATGGTTTCTTTACTAATGATGAAAATCCTAGTATTTCTTCTAAAACAGCATCTATATATACAATAAGTTGGTTTGAGTCCTACAATGGATAAGTTTGTCGTTTCAAAATATTGAGATAACTTAATTAATAGCACTATTTCAGGTAAAAATACAAATGAACTATCATATAAAATAAATAAGGTGTTATTATCAAATGCTTTAGGATATCAAAATAACACCAGTGGATATAAAGCGTTTCAAGATGATATTATTAAATGAGGCACAACTGCCACAGAACAAATTACAAATGAACTAATTAAAATTTATGGCAATAATCCTTATTTTTCATTAGTTCATACAGTTGATCCAACAGCTCTTTATATGGAGTTATTCACCAACACGTCTGTTTTAGTTAATAACTTACTAATTATTATTATTGTTATTATTTATCTTATTTCTTTGTTTTCTATTGTCACTTTAACATATGACTTAATAAATTCAGCAGATGGTTTGATTGCTATGTTGAAAGCACTAGGATATTCTGATCTCCAAAATATCATTACATTTACAAGTATATTTATACCTTCACTAGTACTATCTGCAGCTGTTTCAATACCACTAACAATGGTTATGATTAGTAGTTTTACATCATTTATTTATTCATTCTCTAATATATTATTATCAACAGCATTTGCTTGATGATATATTCTAATTCCAATGGCATTATTTAGTTTTTTAATTGGAGTTTTAATGTTATATTATTGATATAAAATGAAAAAACAAAATATTTCAAATTCTATTGCTAAATATTAATATTTATATTAATATGTTATAATTATAAGAAAAGGTACTTATGTGTGGAATAGCTGGTTATGTTTCTAATACAGATAATGCAGTAGAAGAAGTTTTAAATATTTTGAATCAATTAGAATATCGTGGTTATGATTCAAGCGGTATTGCTTTTTTATCTAATAATAAAGTAGAAGTTGTAAAAAGTGTTGGAAAGATATCAAATCTTGTTAAAAAGATTAATATTAAAACACCTTCTAATTTAGCTATTGCTCATACTAGATGAGCAACCCATGGTGAAGTTAATGAAAGAAATTCACATCCTCATATATCTGAAAATTTATCATTAGTTCATAATGGTATCATTGAAAATTATTTGGAATTAAAAGAGTTTCTAATTAATAAAGGTTATAACTTTTATTCATCAACAGATACAGAAGTTATTTGTAAACTAATTGATTATTATTATGTAAATAATAATAAAGATGAATCAAAAGCAATATTTAGAGCATTAGAAGATGTAGTTGGTTCTTATGCACTTGCTATTGTTTTTAACAATAATAATAAAATATATGGAATTTGTAGCAATTCATCTTTAATAATTACAAAAACATCTGAATATATTTCACTATCTTCTGATGTTAATTCATTAGTTAATAATGAAAATAATGAATATTATTATTTAAGTAATAATATTTTAGCGATTATAAAATCAAATAATATATTATTTATTGATAATAAAGAAAAACCAATATTGATTCAGCCAAAAGTTCTAATAAATGAATCAAAAGTAAAATCTAAAGATGGATATGAAACATTTATGTTAAAAGAAATTAATGAACAACCACTATTAATAGATCAACTTATTAATAGAGTATTTGTTAATGATAAAATTAATTTTAATTTTGATGAAGCAACTATCCAAAAAATTACTAATTCTAAATTTATTAGAATAATAGGATGTGGAACTGCTTTTAATTCTGGTTTTTTTATTAAATACATTATGGAAAAAAAGTTAAAAATAAAAGTTGAGTGTGTTTTATCTTCTGAATTTAAATATGATCCATTTATTAAAGTTGATAATACTATTAATTTCATTATTTCACAATCTGGCGAAACTGCTGATAGTATTGCAGCGCTTAGAATGCTTAATGATTTTAATGAGTTTTCAATTTCTATAACTAATTCACCTTTTTCAACAATAGCATCTGAAAGTTCATTTAATATTGATATAAATTGTGGGATTGAATATTCAGTAGCTAGTACTAAAGCTTATACAATTCAATGTTTAATTTTACATTTATTAACTCTAAATTTTGCTCAAATTAAAAAAATTATTAAAGATACTGAAATTATTGATTTAATTGAAGAATTAAAAATAACAAATTCTGAATCTAAAAAAATATTTAAAGATAATACAGTTATTAATAATGTTATTGAACAAATTAATTCAGATACAAATATTTTTTTCATTGGAAGAAATATAAATTTTCCTTTAGCTAGTGAAGCTAGTTTAAAATTTAAAGAAATAACTTATATAAATTCTAATGCTTATCCATCAGGAGAATTAAAGCATGGAACGATCTCATTAATAGATAAAAAAACAATTGTATTTGCCATTATTTCTTCAAATGATCAAATAATAAATGAAAAAACAATTTCAAACATGAAAGAAACTAAATCTAGAGGCGCTAAAAATATTTATATTACTAATAATAATATAGAAAAATTTATTGAGAAAGATGATTTAGTAATTAACTATTGTGAAATATATAATACTTTTTCATATCTTTATAATATATATTCATTCCAACTATTATCGCATTACACTGCTAAAAAATTAGGGAATGATATTGACCAACCTAGAAACCTTGCTAAATCAGTTACTGTTGAATAATTTTTTAAATTATTGTATTCCAATACAATAAGAATATACTTCTTGTCCACCATCTTTAATATCACAAACAATATCATATGTTAAAGCCATATACTGTTCAATTTTTTCTAAATTATCGATATTACAGTTTTTACCATAAAAAATTATAGCTATATCAGGAGAGCTTATTTTTTTCATTAATAAATCTATAGTTTTAGTAACTGCAATAAATTCATTCACATCAGCAGCTATAATTTTTTTATTAATAATTCCTATTACATCATCTTTATTAATTAGAATATGATTATATTCAACATCTTTAACTGATTTAGAAATAAGACAAGTTGAAGACTCCTTCAATACTTTATTCATATTTTTTTCATTTGAATCTAAAGAACGGATTTGATCAAATTCTAATGCAACCATTAATGATTCAATACTATTACCTGCTGGAATTATTCGTACATCAACTTTCTTATTAACGACATCAGCAGCTTGCTTAGCAGCTAAGACAATATTAGTATCATCGGTAATAAAAATAACTTGTGAAGAGTTTGTTTTATCAATTAATTCTATTATTTCTTGAATTGAAGAATTTCCTTTATTGCTAGTATTTAATAAATATTTTAAATTATATTCATTTTTAAAGATGTTATATATATTTTTGCTAGATACTGTTAAAGCGATTTCTATTTTATCTGATAATTTTTTCTTAGTACTAGAAACTCCTGATTTGTTATTGTTTGAAATATCTATTCCATCTTTACTTAAACGTTCATAAAATTGTTCAGTCATATTTTCAATTTTAACTTTTATAAATTCACCATATTTTTGACCTAAATTTAATAATAAAGAAGGTTTTTTTGTGTGAATATGGACTTTTACAATATCATCATCTTTTACACAAACTAATGAGTCACCAAATTTTAATAATTCAGATTTAAATTTATTTAAACTAAATTTTCTCTTTTCACTATCAGCTGGTTCTATTTTTGATCCAATTTTTAAAATTATTTCAGAACAATAACCAAATCCAACTTCTTCATACTTGCCATTTAATAAATGATGATGATCATTATTAATATTTTTAGTATCCTTTGGGGTTTTTTCTACAAAAGTAAATTGACTATCATCAATTGCAAGTTTCATTCCTTCAATAAATCTAATTAATCCATATCCGCCAGAATCTACAACACCAACTTCTGCTAAAGCTGGTAAGAGAGATGTAGTTAAAGCAAGAGCTTCTTCTCCAGCTTTCATAACAAATTCAAATAAATCATTATGATTATTAAAATTTTGGTTTTCAAGTGATTCAGCTATCATTCTAATAACTGTTAATATTGTTCCCTCAACAGGAGAAGAAACAGATTGATAAGCTATTATCTTTGCATTTGAAAAAGCTAATTTTATATCTTTAGTAGATAATTCTTTTTTATCATTTTTAAATACTGACATAAAGCCTTTTAAAATTTGACTAAATATAACACCAGAGTTTCCTCTTGCATTCATAAGTAGTGATTTTGAAAATATACTAGATAATTCAGAAATAGAATTTATATTATCAAAATTACTTTCTTTAAGAGCGTTGATAACAGTTGTTTTCATATTAGTTCCAGTATCACCATCTGGAACTGGGAATACATTTAAATCATTAATATATTCATAATTTTGTTCAATTAATGCAGCGCCATTCTCAAACATTTTTTTTAATAAATTTAAATCAATTTCTATTTTAACTTGTGACATACTTTTTTATTATAATATATTAACCTATTTATAAGTTAGTTTTTTTTAATTTTTTAAATATTTTTCATAAATAATAAATTGTTATTTATATTATGCTACAATTCTAACAATAAATTGTTTTAAAAAGAAAGAAATTTTATGAGTACATTATTAGAAATAAAAAGTATTACACATTCATTTAAAGACAAAGAATTATTTGACGATATTAGTTGCAAAATTTTTTCTAATGAACATATTGGTTTAATTGGGAAAAATGGAGCTGGTAAGTCTACTTTAATGAAAATGATTGCTAAAACAGAATCACCAGAACTTGGAGATATAAACTGAGTTGATAAAGTTCGTGTTGGTTATATGGACCAACATTTAGATTTAGGAAAAAATCTTTCAATAATGGGTTATTTAAAAAAATCATATGATTGATTATTTGTTTTAGAAGCTGAAATGATTGATTTATATGAAAAAATGTCTATTCCTGACATTGATGATGAAAAAATGGAAAAGTTAATGAATAGAACTGGTGTTATCCAAGATATTCTTCATCACAATGATTTTTATGATATCGAACATGAAATTAAAAGAGTTGCTTCTGGTTTAGGTATTAATCATTTTGGTTGAGATAAAAGTGTGGATGCTCTTTCTGGTGGGCAAAGAACTAAATTATTATTAGTTAGTTTATTATTAAAAAAACCTGATGTTCTTTTATTAGACGAACCAACTAACTATTTAGATGAAGGTCATATTGAGTGATTAAAAACATATCTTTTTAATTACGAACATACTTTTATTTTAATTTCACATGATATTCCTTTTATGAACGCAGTTGTTGATTTAATTTATCATGTCGAAAATAGAAAATTGAAAAGATATAAAGGAGACTATGATAATTTTGTTAAAGTTCATGAATTAGAAAGAGAACAATTAAAAAATAGTTTTGTTAAACAACAAAAAGAAATAAAAAAACTAGAAGTATTTGTTGCTAAAAATAGTGCTAGAGCTTCTACCTCTTCAATGGCTAAGTCGAGACAAAAGCAATTAGAAAAAATTGATAGAATAGAAATTGTTAATGATGATCAAAAAATAGATTTTACTTTTCAAGAAGCTAGAGCCCCTAGTAAAGTAGTGTTTGAAACTAAAAATTTAGTAATTGGATATGATAAACCTTTATCTAAACCACTAACTTTAACTATTACTAAAGGTGAAAGAATAGTGTTGATTGGTACAAATGGTTTAGGTAAAACAACATTAATAAATACTATTACTGAAAAAATAAAACCTATTTCTGGAGAAGTAGTTGCTGGTCAATACTTACATATAGGGTATTTCCAACAAGAAGATAAACAACCACCAGATTTTACTACATATGAAGAAATTTATAATCATTTTACTGGAGAAAAGAAAACCCAACAGTTTGTTAGAATGAGTTTATCTAAATGTGGATTAAAAAAAGAACATGTTAATAGTAAATTAAAACAATTAAGTGGGGGCGAACAAGCTAAAGTAAGGTTATGTAAAATATTAAATGATCCTACTAATATATTAGTTCTTGATGAACCAACAAACCATTTAGATAAAGTAGCTAAATTAGAATTGAAAAAAGCTCTATTAAAATATACTGGAACTCTTATAATGGTTTGTCATGAACCTGATTTCTATGAAGATTTAGATGCTACTATTTGAGATTGTGAAGAATTTAAAGCTTAATTAATATAAAAAAAAGAATCGTTTGATTCTTTTTTTATTAGATATTATTAAAAGTTAATTAAGCTTTAATAATTGTTCCTGTTTTACCAGAAATAGCATCTTCAACTTCTTTTAAATCAGCAATTATTGCTTGACCATTTGGATTATTTAATACAAATGAAATTGCAGCTTCTACTTTTGGTAACATTGAACCTGGTGCAAATTGATTATCAGCTATATGCTTTTTAGCTTCTGCAACAGTCATTTCACTTAATCATTCTTGAGTAGGTTTTCCTCAGTTGATAGCAACTTTTGAAACACCTGTTAAAATAATTAGTTTATCAGCTTTAATGCTAGCTGCCATTAATGCTAATGTAAAATCTTTATCAATAACTCCATCAACACCTTCAAAGTAAGTATCATGTTCAACAGTAGGGATTCCTCCTCCACCACCAACTATAACACAAGTGCCAGCTTCAACAGTTTTTTTAATTCCATCAATTCCTAAGAATCCGATTGGTTTAGGACTAGCAACAACTTTTCTATAACCTCTACCAGCATCTTCCATTACAACTGAACCAGGATTAGCAGCTTGAGCTAATGCTTCAGTATCATAGAATGGACCTACTGGTTTTGTTGGTTTAGAAAACGCAGGATCATTTTTGTCTACTAAAGTTTGAGTAAGTATATATTGAACTGGAACATTTAATTTTTGTTTTTTCATTTCACTAGCAATTGCATTTTGCATATGATAACCAATATAACCTTGGCTCATACCACCAGCTTCTGGGAAAGGCATATTAAATTTATTTTGTTTAATAACACTATCATTACCAAATGAATTAACAATCATCCCAACTTGTGGACCATTTCCATGACCTACAACAACTTGATGTCCAGCTTTTATAAGCGAAACAATCTTAGCTGCTGGAATTTTTACTAATTCTTTTTGCTCAGAAGGATTATTCCCTAATGCATTCCCGCCTAAAGCGATAACAATTTTTGACATATTTTTCTCCTATATTTTGATATCTTATTTAATTATACTATGTATATTTATTTATGAAAATAAATATTTACAATATAATTATAAAATCATGAATAAATTATTTTTTAATAAAAATATCTTTGAAAAACTAAAAAATAGAATTCAACATTTACCTTTAGCACTAATTGGTTTGGCACTTGGGATTGGTGGAATTGGGAACTGTCTTTCAACAATTTTTGATTTTAAAATAATTAGCTATATCACAATCACAATTGTAATATTCATTCTATTAATTATGATTTTAAAAATTATTTTTCATCCTAAAATTTTAATATTTGATTTTAAAGATCCAATGTTTGTTTCATTTTTGCCAACTTTTTCAATGTGTTTGATGTTAGTATCTGGTTTTATTTCAAGCTTTGATAAAGGTTATAGTTTCGGTGAAATATTTGGTAGCATCCTTATGTGCATCTCATTATTAATACAAATTTTAATAATTATCTTTTTCATTAAGAAATATGTTTTAAAACATAAGTGACATAATGATGTAGTTTATGGTTCATGATTTGTACCAACTGTTGGAATAATAACGAGTTGTACAGTTTCTTCTAATTTTGATTTATTACCTAATGAATTTTTTCAAGCAATTTGATACTTAGGTTGCTTTTTATATTTTATTTCTTTTTTACCAATAACTTATTCTATTTTATTTAAAACAAAAGTTAGTAATGAAAGATTCCCAAGTGTTGCTGTTTATTTTGCTCCAGCAAATTTAAACCTTGCAGGATTTGTTGTAGTATTTTGTTTGAATAGAGAATCTAATTCTTATTACTCTTGAGAATTTATTATTTCTTTTTTAGCAATTGCTGCTGCTTTTGGTTTTACAATGAGTTTAATTTTATATATTGTGGTATTAAGAATCTCTTTTGTTAAGTTTAGTCCAATATTCTCAAGCACTACATTCCCAATGGCTATTTCAAGTTGCTTGCAATGGCATTTTTATATAAATTTATTCAAGATGATTATATATTTTGAGAGAATTTATTACAAACCCAAACCCTTCATGCATTTAAAATACTTATTGGTGTAATTGCATTAATTTTTACAATAATTTCGACCCTATGAATTTCTTATGTTGCATCTAGAATGTTTTTTATTGCAACACAAATATTAATTACAAATAAATATAATGATAAAAAACACGATGTTTATTTAAATAGAAAATAAAACAAGAACCTTAAGTTGTTTTAATAACTAATTAGTTTCTTTTCTATTATTAAATAAAAATTATTTTTTGAATCTTTTCTCACTATAATTTTTAATTCATTATCTTCATAACTTTTATTTTCTATAAATTTTTTTATTTTAAATTCAGACTTAATTCATTTATCAAAAGTTATGTTCTTATCTAAAGTTTTTTTACTCTTGATTTTTGTTTTTAAAAAAGTAGCAGCATTATTAGATAAAGAAACTTTTCAAGTAAAATCATTTATCTTAGTTATATTTTCAAACTCATCATTTTCATCATATATATTACCAACTAATTTTTCAATTAAATCTTCCATTGTCACAATTCCAACAACAACTTTAGATGTATGATTTTTCATAACTAAAACTAAATGTGTTTGATGAACTTGCATCTCTTGTAAAACGTTATTTAAAGTATCATACTGACTTACTGAAATAATAGGATCCATAACTTTTTTTATACATAAATTATTGTTTTTAGAAGATGAGAAATTATTTGCTAAAAAATAACTTTTTAAGTTAAGTAAACCAACAAATTTACCATTATCAACCACAGGTATTCTAGTAAATTTACTTTTACAAAATTCCTTTATAATTTCTTCTTTACTTGCATTGCAATCAATTGTTGAAATATTATTCTTTTTAGTCATAGAGTTAATTATTCTTATATCATCAAATTTAAGTGCATTACTAACAAGTGATGCTTCATGAGTACTAATAACTCCTTCATGAGTAACAATATCTATTAGAGTATCTAGTTCTTGTTCTGTAGCAGAATTTGTTTTAGGCTGCTTAATGATTTTATTAAGTACTCAAGATAGAGGTCAAAAAATAAAATAGAAAAAATAAACAAAAGGACCTAATACTTTTAATAAAGATAGACTATGCTTACGTGCGAGAGATTTAGGAGTAAACTCACCAAAAATTAAAACAATAATTGTAACAACCCCTGTTGCAAGACCTGTTGCTAAAGCTTCAGGATTATCAATGTTACATAATAATAGTAAATTTGTAAAAAATAAAGTTGATAAAGTTGATGCTAAAACATTTATAAGAGTATTTCCAATTAAAATAGCTGATAATGTCATTGTATAGTTGTTTAATAATTTTGAATTTAACTTATAAAGTCAAGTTTTTTCTTTTTTTATAAAAAGCATCATATTTAAATTTTGTTATAGTTGTAAAAGCAGTTTCGGATGCTGAAAATACTCCACTAATAGTTATTAATAAAACAAATGCTATTCCTAGTATTATTGTGCTCGTTAGCATATCCATGTATAATATGTTATCATATAAAAACAAAATGTTAAATTTTTATATATTTGTATTATTATATATAAATGAATAATAAAAATAATATCATTGAATTTAAAGACATATATTTCTCATATACTGATGATAATAATTTTGTTTTGAAAAACCTTAGTTTTAATGTATATGAAAATGAATATATTTGTATAATTGGACACAATGGTAGTGGTAAAAGTACTATATCAAAAGTTTTGTCAGCTTTATTAATGCCAAAGTCTGGAGAAATATATATTAAAGGTGAAAAATTAAATCATAGCAACTTTCAAGAACTTAAAAAAAATATTGGGATAATATTTCAAAATCCAGATAATCAATTTGTTGGTATTACTTCAGAAGATGATATAGCATTTGGACTTGAAAATTACAAAATAAAAAATCAATATATGCAAGAGATTATTGATAACTCAGCTAAAATAATAGATATTACTGATTTATTAAAAAAAGAAGCTCACTCATTATCTGGTGGTCAAAAACAAAAAGTTGCAATCACTTCTATATTATCTTTATTACCATCAATAATAATATTTGATGAGTCTACATCTATGCTGGATCCTAAGGCAAAAGAAGAACTTAAAATTTTAATGAAAGAATTACAAAAACATAATAACAAAACCATTATTTCTATTACACATGATATGGAAGAGTTAAGTACAGCTGATCGTATTTTATTTATGAGTGAAGGTACTGTTTTAAGACTTGATACTCCAAAAAAAATGCTATTTGATTATGAATTTATGAAAAAAAATTCACTAGATGTACCATATGATTTAAGGCTGGTTCATTTGCTAAGCGAAAATGGAGCTAAGTTTAAACCATCATTAAATCATAGCAACATTGTAAAACAGGTTTCAAAATGAAAATAAATAATAGTGTAATAAATATATCTAATTTATATTGTATTTATAATGAAAAGACAACTAGTGAATTTTTAGCATTAAGAAATATTAATTTTTCATTTAAAAAAAATAATATTTATTGTATTATCGGAAAATCAGGTTCTGGTAAATCTAGTTTATTAAATTATTTCAATGGTTTATCTAAACCAGTCTATGGCGATGTTAAAATAAATGAATTTAATCTAACTACAAACAAAAATATTAATAATTGTATTATTAATGAAATTATTCTTAATCAAGACTCTTTATCTAAGCTTCTTTTTTTTAATAAAAAAATGAATGAAAAACAAAAAGTAATGATTTTTCAATGTTCTGTTGATGCAAATAAATATTTTGTAAGTATCCATTTTAATTCTATTAATAGAGACAAAGTTTTTGCAATTAAAAAATTAAATTCAAAAGAGTTATCTTTATTAAAGATTGAAAAAACAAAAAATAATTTTTTTGCTATTATTTGTGATAAGAATGTTGAATTACCATTTAATAAAATTCAAGGTATTAATGTTAAAAAAGATGATATTAAAATAAATAATGGTTCAATATTTAAAAGAAAAAAAATAAAAAATTATAAAGAGCTTAGAAAACAAATTGGTGTTGTATATCAATTCCCTGAATATCAATTATTTAAACCAACAGTCTTAGAAGATGTTATGTTTGGCCCATTAAATCTAGGTGTTGATAAGATAAAAGCCAAAGAACAATCTATAAAAACTTTAGAAGAGTTAGGAATGAATAAAAAGTTTTTATCTTATTCTCCATTTGGTTTAAGTGGTGGTCAAAAAAGAAGAGTTGCACTAAGCGGTATTCTTGCAATTAATCCTGATATTTTAGTATTTGATGAACCAACTGCTGGTTTAGATCCAAAAGGTGAACAAGAAATGATTGACATTATGTTGAGTTCTAAGAAAAAAGGTAAAACTATTTTTGTTGTTACTCATTCAATGGAGCAAGTTTTAGATATTGCTGATGAAATAATAGTAATTGATGATGGGCAAATAATTAAAAGCGGTGACCCTTATGAAGTTTTTTTAGATAAAGAAGTTATGAAAAAAGCGTCAATTATAATACCTAAAACAATTCAATTCATACATGACTTAGTTAAAGAGGACAATAAGTTTTCACAATTGTATAAAATGAAACCAAGAAATGTAGATGATCTTTCTGCATCAATATTGAAAATAAAAAATGGAAAGGTTAAGAATGTTTAAGCAAAAAGAAAAACTATCATCACTACCTCTAAATAAAAAAATACATCCAGGTATTAAATTTTTAAGTTTTATATTAACTATTTTTTTTATTTTTGTTTGTAATGGTTTCTTTACTCAAATTTTATTTGGATCAGTAATTTGCCTTTTTTATTGTTTATGTAAAATACCAAAGAAAAATTTTATGGTTATTCTTAAATCAGTAGTTATTATGTTTATAATTTTTATGATTATTAATTGGTTTCTTTATAAAAATCCAATAGCTATTGATATAACTTCATATAAAACTTTTGGGAAAGATGCTTTAAATAGTTTTAGTTCATCTACTAATTTAGGTTCAAATATTTATGTGTCAAATATTTTTGGTGGTAATATTCTTAATTGAGATAATATGGAAGAAATAATGAAACATTATTCTAGTGGAGATAGTTTTAAATCAGTCCAACAATGATTCTCGAACTCTGGTATGACTAATGCTAAATTAGATGGTATAACTACTTTTCCAGGTTTTGTAACAAGCATTGAAAATAAAAAAGCCTATCTTTATTTACTTAATAATGATTTTATATTTAATAATATTAGTTATAAAACACAATCTGTTTTTGGTGCTGATCTTAGTGGTTTTAAAATCATCACTGAAATGAAGAATAGTATTTTATTTACAACTCAATGATATTCTTTATCACCAATATCATTTGTTTTATCAGGTTATATTTCTCTTAAAGTATTTTTTATTTTATTAGCATCTACAATGTTAACTGAAACAACAACATCAGTTGAACTTTCTTCTGGAATTGAAACTTTATTATCACCTCTTAAAATAGTTAAGTTTCCAGTTAATGAAACAGCAACAATCTTAGCAATTGCAATTAGATTTATCCCATCATTATTATTTGAATCAAAAAGAATATTAAATGCTCAAGCTTCAAGAGGTGTTGATTTTAATAATGGTGGTCTATTAACTAAAATCAAAGCTTTAATATCACTAGTAGTTCCGTTATTTTCAATAGCTTTTAGAAAAAGTGATGAACTTGCCAATGCAATGGATGCTAGAGGTTATAACCCTAAAAATACAAGAACAAAATATCGTATTTTTTCTTTTACATATCATGATTTTATCTTTTTATTCATATTAACTTTTTTCGGTACTTTTGTTTGTTTACTTAATTTTCTAAATATATATATTGGAGTTTTTGGTATTGCTGAAGGCTTCTTAGTTATAGATGAACTATAAACTTATCATTTCCTATAAGGGAACAAACTTTCACGGTTGAGCTATCCAAAAAGAATTATTAACTATACAAGGTTATTTACAAGATGTACTATTCAACCTTTTTGATTTAAAAATTACTGTTAATGCATCAGGTAGAACTGATGCATATGTTCACTCAATTGGTCAAACTGTTAACATCCAACACGATAAGTTAGTAGTTAAACCAAAAGTGTTGTTAAAGGCGATTAACTCTCGTTTAAATAATGATGTTAGAGTTACAAGTTGCGAAGTTGTTGCAGAAAATTTTCATGCAAGATTTTTTGTAAAGAAAAAAACATATTGTTATAAAATAAATATTAACAAAAAGTTTAACGTTATTGAATCAGATATAATTTATCAATATAATAAGGAAATTGATATTAAAAAAATAAAAAAAATATTACCTTTATTTATTAAAAAAGGTAATTTCCTTTCTTTTTCAACTTCTACTTTAAGTGATACTACAAGAGAGATTTTAGATATAAAAATAAAAAAAAATGGCGAATATGTTTATTTTTATTTTACTGGTAATGGATTTTTAAGAAATATGGTACGAATGATTGTTGGTTGTTTTTTAGCTTATAATGAAAATAAAATAGATATCAATACAATAACTGAAGCATTCAATGAACCTAAAAAAGGCAAGATAATTTATAAGGCTCCAGGGTGTGGATTATATTTATTAAAAGTTTTCTATTAAAATAATTATTTTAATAATATTAATTTATTGTAAAATATAATAATGAAAATTAAGTAGGTATTATGAAAAAAGCAATTAAACAAAAATTATTAAATTTAGTTACTTTTAACCCAATTGACTATTGTATTAAAAGTCAAGTAACTCCAAGACACATCGACATATCTAAATATGTTAAAAAAGACGATTTCTTCTCTTTTGTAAATGGAGAAAATAATTCTCTAGAAATTTCTTCAGCTAGTGGTATTGTAGTGTTTGAAGAACAATTAAAGAAATCTTCTAATGCTCGAGAATTTATTGATATTATTTTAGATAATAATTTTCAAATTACTGAAAATAGAGAACGTGAATTAACTAATTCTTTTGAAAGCAATAAAAAGAAAAGTATTTCCTACTATGTTGATCAAATGAAAGCTTTTAAAAAACAATTCTTAACTATTAATAGAAATGCTAAAAATTTCGAAGCTGATACATCAATTTGACCTCTATATTTATCTTTTCAATTTTTAAAAGGTAAATTAAATGATAATTTAGGTATTAAAGCACCTTTAATTATTTTCAAAACTGAAATTGTCGAAGAAGGTGGGAAAATTTATTTAAGAAAAATACAAGATGAACCTATTATCAATGAAAAGATTCAAGTTATTATGAATAAAGAACATAATTCATTAATTTCTGGTGATGATTTATTAAACACTCTTTCATTTGAAGAAAATATTGAACGATTTAATAAAATGGTTGGCTATAACATTAAATTTGAAACTAATGTATTAAATTCTTTTGTACAAGAAGATGCTAAAAAAATAATTGAAAAATACAATTCTTTAGAAATTGATCCTAGTGCATTATTAGGTATCTTTGAACCTGGTGGCTCTTCTCTTAAAAATGATTTACAAAAAATTATAGATTTAGATGTCGATCCATTTGAATCGCAAATGGAAAGTAACTTTAAATCTAATAAATATTTTGAAGATAAAATAATTAAAGAACCAAGTCTTATTGAAATTGATAAACCTTTAAATATTTATCAAAAATATGCAGTAGCTTCTTCTCTTAATCAATCTACATTAATATATGGTCCTCCAGGGACTGGTAAATCAGAAGTAATTGCTAATATAATTTGTAACGCATTAATAAAAGGTAAATCTACATTAATGGTTTCTGAAAAGAAAGCAGCACTTGATGTTTTAACTAGTAGAATTGGTTCTTTGAGTCAATTTGCATTGTATATTTGTGATAACAAACATAAAGAAGAATTTTATAAAAAAATAGATAATTTAAATGTACTTTTAGGAACTCAGTGATATCGAGAAACAGCAAAATTTTCTAGATCTGCTACAATTGAACCTATTAGATTTGATAGTGATGAATTAATGTTCTTCAAGAATTATCAAGACTGATATGCTGAATTATTACTATTAGTTAAAAAACATTGAAATATTGAAGACTATACTGATGGTATTTATAAATTAGATTATAGTGAATATCAATTATTAAAAAACGAATTAGGCGACCAAATTTGTAATGAATGATTACAAAATATTAATATTGATGGTATTGGTAATACTACACTTTTTGAAGCAGTTAAAAAAATATATTCAAATTATAACTTTGCAAAAATTGATGATTTATTTAATGAATATTTAAAATTTAAAAAATTCATTAAAAAGTATGCTTTACTAGAAAATAGAACGAATGATGAATTAGCAAAACATCTTAAATTAGTTTCAAGTAAAATAATATCAAATAATAAGTTAACTGAAAAATACTTATTAGGTGGTGAAAAATTAACTACTAAAATAAACTTATATTTTGAATTTTTAGAAAAATATAAAGGTAAAGAATTAAGTAGTTTCCTTGATAGAACTTATAAGGAAAAGAAAAATTTCTTAGGTTTATTATCTTCATTCTTAATTTTTAAAAATAAAACATTAGATAGAGACTCTAATTTAAAATCATTAACTAAAGAACAACTTTTAGAAAATATTTCAATTGCTGAAGCTTTTACTAATAAATATAAGAATGAGTTAACAAAAGAAAATTGATTAGATTTCTTATCTAACAACTCTAATAATATAAATAGATTTTTAGATACTTTCAATTCAGCTACTGATAACGAATTAAAAGAAGTAATATTTTGTGAATTCATTTTTAATGGATCAATTATTGATGATATTGAAAATTCAACATTACAATTAAAAGATATTAAGAAAAACGGAAAAATAATGAATAATATTATTCCAATATTTATTGATTTTACGAAGAACAAAGAGGTTTTAGAATCTCAAATCATTGGAGAGTTAATCAAATATAAAGAATTTTTAAAATTTGATGTAGAATTTTTAATTTCTTTATCTTCTATTGAAGAAGTTTTTTCACCAATGATTCAAGATATTATTCAAGAATGAGAATGAATTTCATTGCCATATATTAGATACTTATATTTAAACCCTTTAATTGTATTTGATTTAAATAAAGTACAACCAATCTTACAATTAGTTACTACAACTATCAATAATGAGCAATTTACTAGATTAAAAGTTATTTCAATGTGAAATGATATTATTAAAGAAATCCCAATGTTCTTAGATATTAAAGGAATCCATTTACAAGACATAATAACTCAATTGAGAAGAGAATCATTTAGAGCTGCTGAATTAGTTGAAGAAATAGCATTTAAAAAGTATATAAACAACTTAAGAAACTATTTAATTAAATTATCTAAAGATGACAAAGATGAGGTGGCTAATTTATTAAGAATTGCTTCAAGTTCAACTAACCCACCAATAACTCAATTTGTTAAAAAATATTATAGTGCATTAAAAAAACTATTCCCTATTTGAGTAGCTAGACCTGATAATGTTGCTGATATGGTTCCTTTAAACGCAGATGAATTTGATTATGGTATTTTTGATGAAGCTAGTCAAATTTCTATTGAAAGATCATACCCATTAGTTTATCGTTGTAATATTAAAGTTGTATCAGGTGATGATAAGCAATTAAAACCATCAACATTCTTTATGTCTAAAAGTAGTAATGTGGAATTTGATATTGATGATTTTGACCGTGTTGAATCTTTATTAGAAAGAGCTAAAGTTTCTTGATGAAATGAATATCATTTAAAGAATCACTACCGTTCTGACTCTAAAGAGTTAATTGAATTTAGTAATAAATTTATTTATAATAATAATCTTGAAGTTGCATCTAAAGCAGATATTACTGAACATGGAATTGAAGTTCATGATGTTAATGGATTATGAGATCAAGTAAATAAAGATGAAGCTGATAAAGTTTTAGAAATTTTAGAAAAGCAATATGAAGCTTATGAAAAAATACTTATTATTACATTCAACTCTAAACAAGCTCAATTAATTGAAAATTTAATTTTTGAGAAACAATCTAAATTCCCTGAAAATTTAAGAAAATTAATTGAAAAAGGTTTTGTAATTGTAACTAATCTAGAAAATGTTCAAGGTAATGAAGGTGATTTAGTTATTCTTTCAGTTTCATATGGAAAAAATGTTGATGGTGTTATTAAATCTAATTTTGGTCCTTTAATATCTAATGGTGGTTCTAATAGATTAAATGTTGCTATTACTAGAGCTAGAATGAAAATGATTATTGTTAAGTCTTTATATGGTAACCAAATTAATGTTGGTAATATAAATAATAAGAATGCTATAATTTTCAAAAAATTCATTACTTATATTGACGCTATTAAAGAAAATAAATCAATTGAACATGTAGAAATTAATAAAGAAGAAGCTGAAGTTATTAACAGAGATGAAAATATTATTGAAAATAAAAATGAAACTTCAAATAATGAAAATGTAAATAACATAGTTTCTGCACCTAAAAAAGTTGAACTAGTATTTTCTTCTTTAATTGTTAAAGAAATATATGGAGATTTAATTAAAAACTTAAGTGAAAAATATAAAGTCGTTAATGATTATGCTGTTGGTTCTAAAAAAATTGATTTAGTTATTTTGAATAGACAAACTAAATTAGTATTAAAAGCTGTAATTATTGAACCATGAAAAACTAATCGTTCTGTTAAAGAAATGATTGAAGATATTGATAGACAATATTTCTTAGAGGATAGAGGTTATAATACCTTTAGAATTAAAGAATATGAATGAAATATTGATAAAAATAAATTAATTTCTAAATTAAAAGATTCACTAACTAATAATTCAAATAAAAAAATTGATTATGTTATCTGACAAACTAGTAAATAATAATTCACATAATAAAATAAAAAATTTAAAATTTAATAATCTAAACCCAAGGAAAGTTGGAAAAGAATTATCTTTTTTCTCTTCTTTTTTTAGAGTATTTACTTTATATCTTACAATGTTTTTACCTATCGTTGCACAGTATGTTTTCTTATTTACTGAATCTACTAATGTTGATGAACAAATTAGGACTTATTCATTACAAGCAATTAGTTATTTACAAACATTGCTTTTTGTTATTATAAATTTTTGTATTATATTTATTATTCAAATAATTTCTAAACTTAAATATTATTTAAATCTTAATAATAGGAAAGAACAACCTAAGAAAGTAATTGATACTGGTTTAGTCATCTTATCATGTGCAATTTTATTTGTTTTATTTATTTTTATAATAACAGCCATTTCATTTTCAGAAACTAGAGTAAAAAATACTACTCCTCAAATAGCAAAATTTTTATATCAATATACTTATATGGTTATCCCATATATAATAATGTCAATATTTAGTAATTACTTTATATACTTATCTTTAACTACAGGTTTGCATTCAATTAAAATACATGTAGCAAATTATGCTTCAATGTTTTTAGAAATATTATTAATATACGTGTTTTTAAGCCAATTAAAGAATGTTGATCCAATTATTGCAATTTGTATACCTTCACTAATTATTTCTTTTTTAAAAGCAATTATTATGGGATATATTTATTTTAAAAAAATAGGTTACTCTAAAAACGGAAAAGTCATGTTTGATTTTAATATCTTTAAAATGTTACTGAAGTCAACTGCATTGATTGCTATATTTATTTTTTGTTATATGATAGGGATGATTATTCAAACAATTTTTCTATCCGTCTCTGATAGCACTACTGATTTGAGTTACTTGATAACTAGTCAAAAATATTCAGTACTATTATTAACAAAAATTGCTGTCTATAGTATTTTTTATTTATTAATTATAATACCTAGGTCATTAGGCAGATCTATTCTTGAAAAATATAATGATATTAAAAGTGAGTTTAGTATCGTTTTGTCTAGTATCAATAAATATAAAAAATATAATTTTTATATGAATCTGATAACAATTACATTAGGAATTATTATTTTATTTATTTTGCCCTATATAATAGAGTCTTTGTTCTCTTCAATGTCTTGAACTTCTGTACAAGTACAAAATACACCATGAGGAAAACAATCTTATTTACAAATAATAACCAAATTTTCTACTAATGCTTTTTTCTATGGGATAATATCTTTCTTTCTAGTTGAGTTAAGTATTAACTATCGAATTATTTTTTATAAATTTATAAAAATAAATTATTATTCTTTTACTTTAATTATTATTGGATATTTATTTTCAATTACATTATTAAACTATCTTTTTGTAATTGTTTTAAATAAATATTTTACAGGTTTAAATGGATATTTTATTTCTCAAATATTTTATGGGTTTTATTCATGTGTAGTAATAGAAATTTATTCAGTTATAAATGAACGTAAAAAAATAAAAGAAAATTATAAAGGTTTTTTAGAAAATAAGTCATGAATTAAATTCTTATTTAAAAGAAGGACTATTGAAAGAGAATTACTCAATTGAAGCAATGACACTACTGATAACTAAATCACCCTCATAACTCAAAGAAACAGCAAAATAAATACCATCTAATAAAATAAATGGCGTATCTAAATCATATTCAATTAATATATCTTTAAATCCACACTTGAATTGATAACATTTATATAATGATTCTTTAATAGATCATCGACTAGCTAAATATTTTTTTTTATTTAATTCATCACTTATTTCTAAATATTTATTCAATTCATTATTATGTAAAATTTTCTTAACTAGTGCTTCATTATTATATTCACTGCGATTTATATTAGTCATATCTATTCCGTGAATAATCTTAGACATTATTTATCTTTCTTTTTTTCATCTTCAAGTTTTTTTATTCTTTGCATCATAACTTCATTGTGATAACCACTTGTTGATAATTCTTCAACTTGGATCTTATATCTTTTATTTGTTGTCTCTAAATTTTGATATTCAGATTTTAAGTTATATATTTCATCTAATTGCTCTTTATTTTGCTTAGAAAGAGAATCAACTAATGCTGTTAATTCCTCTAATTTATTTAAAATATCATCAATACTACTATCAACTTGATTAGGATCATAACCCTTTGATCTAGTTGCAAACTTTATTTTTATTATTTTTTCTCTATATTCTTTAAAATCCATAATCGTATTATAACAATAAAAACATACTTTAGAAAATTCTTATTTCCAAAGTATGTTTTTATTTAATTATTTAGCTTTTTCTTCATTTTCTATAATAGAAGCAACTTCTTTAAAAACATCAGCCATTGAATTAGAAGCAGCTGAAGAACCTCTAGGTTTTTTAGTTTTATCTTCAGAAGCAATAGAAGATTCTTTAGAAGATTCTTTAATTATTTCATTATTTTTATTTTCACTACTATTTTGTTTTAAATCTTTAGTTTCTTTAGTTTCTTTAGTTTCTTTAGTTTCTTTTTTAGCAACAGTTTCTGGTTCTTCATCATCTAAATCATAGTTTTCAGATATTTTATTACCTTCTAATAAATCATCAACAATTTTAGGTCTTTTAGAGTTTAATTCATCATGAATAATTTTTTCAACAAAATCTCTTCTTGAAATTAATTCTTTTTCAATATTAATTAATTCTTTTTGACGATCTAATAATTTAGAAATATGTTTTCTTATAGTTCTAGCATCAGGGTTAGTTGATAAGTCCAATTTTTCAATTTTAATTTTTGAAAAGTTAGTTTCAATATATTTTTCATTGTTTTCAAAAATTTCAAATTTTCTTGCAGGAGTTTCTTTATTGCTTTCCATTGATTGATTAGGTCCGCCAAACGAAGGAGCAGATGGAGCACCTGGAGCTTTAGGACCACCAAATGAAGGAGCAGAAGGAGCACCTGGAGCTTTAGGCCCACCAAATGAAGGTCCACCAAATGAAGGAGCAGAAGGAGCACCTGGAGCTTTAGGACCACCAAACGAAGGAGCAGATGGAGCACCTGGAGCTTTAGGTCCGCCAAACGAAGGAGCAGAAGGAATACCTGGAGCGCCTGGAGCTTTAGGTCCACCTGGAATACTAGGAGCACCTGGAGCACTTGGAGTGCCTATAAGCTTTGTAGCTGTAACTACTTTTTTATCATCTTTTTTACTAAAAAATCCCATTTGTCCCTCTTTATCTTAAAAAACACTTATAATAAGTAATTTAATTATAACAAACTTTAATTATAATTATTTAAATATTTTTAACTTTCTTTACTAATATACTTAATTGATATATTTTTATTCTATATATAAATATTAATAAATATATAACAATCAAGATATTTTAATTAATAATTTAATATAATTAGAATATGAATAAAGAGAAATATATAAACAAAATTGCTAAAAAAAAATTAAAGTATAGTTCTTATTTTAAAATATTTCAATTAGTAGTAGATTTTATTGAAACTAATATCCTTATAAATATTGTCAAGAATACAAAAGATTTTAATGATTATGCTAAAAATATTAATGAAATATCTAATACTGAGGGTTTTTTATTAATGCCTCAAAATGTAATTGATTTTGATGAAGAAATATTTGATATATTTGATATTTATGTAGTTAATAATCTTTTTGTTATTGATAATAAATATTCTAAATTAGAAGATATTGATTCATTTGAATATTATTATAAAAATTTATTATTTATTAAAAAGAATATCGATAACTTTATTAGTATAAAAGTTGGTAGTAAGATCAAAATGAAAAATTACCCAAGATGTATTTTATAATTATTAAATATTTTTAGAACATCTAATGCAAATTTCAGTATTATGCATTTCTTTATCTTCAAAGAAATTTCAACATCTCAAACATTTATTAGTTAATTCTTTATAAGAAGAAATTTCTTTCTTATCAGTAGTTACAACTTTAGCAACATTCAACCATTCTTTTAATTTATTAGAATCAAAATTCATTGAATCTAAAATTAATTTAGGGATAGCAATTGTTGCTTCATTATTTTTTTTAATATCACCATTAGTTCTCATTTTTTCAAGAACTAAATATATATCATTTTTCATTTTAAAGAATTTATCAAAATCCTCTATTTCTTTTTCTGAAATCTTATAATTAATATCATATACTCACTCTTCTAAAGCAATAGATTCTTTCTTATTTTTTTTATCAAATAATTGATATACTTCTTCACATGTGTGAGGAATTATAGGAGTCAATAATATTAATAGTGTATTAAGTATAATATGTAAAACACTTTGAATTTGAATTCTTCTTATATCATCTTTTTTATTACAATATAAATGATCTTTTATGATATCAAAGTATCATTGACTTAATTCAATTGTAAAATTATTAATTATTTTAATAACATCTAAGAATTTGTAGTTTTCATACGCAATATTAATTTTTTTAACATTTTTATCTAATAAGTATAATATGTAATTATCTTCTAAACTAAAATCACTTACAATATTTTTTTGATTATCAAAATCGCTTAAATTAGATAAAGAGTATCTAAATAATGTGTTTCTTATTTTACGATATGTTTCACTAGCTTGTTTAATGATTGTATCTCCAATTCTTAAATCAAATGCATAATCACTTGATGCAACTCAAATTCTTAAAACATCAGCCCCATATTCTTGAGTTATTTTTAATGGATCAATTACATTACCAATAGATTTAGACATTTTTCTTCCTTTTTCATCTAAAACAAACCCGTGTTGTAAAAGAAATTTATAAGGAGAAACTTTATTAGATATAGTTGAACAAATTAAAGAGGAGTTAAATCACCCTCTAAATTGATCTGAACCCTCTAAATAAATATCTGCTGGGAAATTTAAATTATTATCTTTTAAAAGATTAAATGTTGATCCTGAGTCAAATCAAACATCTAATGTATCTTTCTCTTTGAAATATTTTTTATTTTTATCATATTTTGAAGTTAAAAAATATTGAACATCTTTTTCAAATCAAACATTTGTACCTTCCTTTTTAATTATATTAATAATATTACTAATTAATTCATTATCAAAAAGAGGGTTTTTATTTTCATCAAAAATGATAGGGATTGGTAATCCTCATACTCTTTGACGACTAATACATCATTCATCTCTTTTAAGAATCATTTCTTTGATTCTTTCAATAGTTTTTGGATTAGAAGATTTTACATCTTTATCTAAGGTTTTAATAATATCTTTATGTAAGATTTTAGTGTTAATGAATCATTGCTTAGTGGCACGATACATAACTGGTTTTTTAGTTCTTCAATCATGTGCAGCAGAGTGTGTTATAAAAGATAAAGCTAGTAAAGCATTAGCTTTATCTAATCGCTCACCAATAATTTTATTAGCGTCTAAATAAAAAACTCCTTCAAGTTCCTTATCATTTATTTCTTTGCTAAAACAACCAAAATCATCGATTGGACAATAAATGTTAATCCCATATTTTTTACAAGCATAATAATCATCTAAACCAAAACCTGGAGCATTATGAACTAGACCTGTACCATTTTCATCAGATACATAATCAGCTAATATAATTGGGTTAATTCTATCTAAAAGTGGGTGTTTATATTTTATTAGTTCTAATTGTCTACCATCAAACTCTTTTATTATTTTAAAGTCATCAATTTTAATTGATTTCATCACTGATTCAATCAAACTCTTACATATAATAAAATTTCTATCTTTAGTTTTAACTAAACAATATTTAAAATCAGGATTCACTGCTATAGCTAAATTGGAATATATTGTTCATGGAGTAGTTGTTCAAATAATTAAATCTGCTGATTCATTAAATAAACCATTTGAATCAGTTATGTTAAATGAAACATATATAGATGGTGATCGAACATCATAATATTCAATTTCAGCATCAGCTAGAGAAGAAACACTTGATCAAGATCAATATACAGGTTTAAAGTCTTGATAGACAATTTCTTGTTTAATCATTTCATTAAATAAATTTAATTCATTTATTTCAAAACTTGAATCTAATGTTAAATATTTCTTTTTAAAATCACTAAGCATTCCAAGAGATAAAAATTGCTTCTTTTGAATTTCAACTTGTTCTAATGCAAAAGATTTACATTTTTCTCTTTTTTCTACTGTTGTATATATATTGTTTTCATAAGATTTATCTATTTTTTTAATAGCATTTTCAATAGGTAATCCATGAGTATCTCAACCAGGAATAAATTCAGAATAAAAACCATTCATATTTTTATATCTAACAATAATATCTTTTAATATTTTGTTAAGTGAATGACCAACATGTAAATTACCATTTGCATATGGGGGCCCATCGTGTAAAATAAATTGTTTGTTTGTTTTATTTTTTAATAAAACTTTATTATAAATATTTTTTTCAATTCAGAATTTCTGTATTTCTGGTTCTTTAATATTTAAATTAGCTTTCATGTCCATCTTTGTTGATGGCATTATTAATGTATCTTTATAATTTATTGACATATATCTCCTTATTAATCTTGATTAATATTATAATAATTTCTAAATGGTAAAACTAGTAATGGGACAATAGATAATGAAAATAAAGTTATCATTGCTATACCAGTATCATTTATATTATATTTCAATAATTCGATTCCATCAATTTTAGTTATTATAAAATTAAATATTATATTTAATCTATTTTCATGTTGCATTCAAATAATATTTTGCATATTATTTTCAAAAACTATTACTAATGTTAATAAAAAAGTTATTAATAAGAATCCAATATAAATATAAATTATTTTCTTAGAATAAAACATTGTTTGTATTTTCTTTGTTTTTATTTTATATGCACATAAAAAATAAAATATAAATAAAGTAAAAGTAATTATTAAAAAGAAATAACCTAGTCAATTAAAGTGTGAAGAAGATGAGCTATTGTATGTTAGTGTAAAAAAACCAGCAGTGATCCCTTTCTTTTCAATTTCTTGAAGAGGTTCAGATGGGGTTACAATATAAAACATAAATATTGTAAATAAAAATATTGTAATAATAATAGGCAATACAATCATTATTAATTTTAAAAAGAAATTTAATCTAATTGTATTTATTCTTTTTATTCTTGTAGTCATTTTATAAATCTTATTTTAAATCTAAAGATTTAATTATTTCATCTAATTCATCATCAGGAATAGCAATCTCTGTTTTTTTGGATTTAATTCTTTGTTTATCTTTCGAATTATTAGCCATCTTAGATGAAAAAGATTCCTTTCTATTTTTAAATGAGTCTTTAAGAGTTGAAAATGTAGAAGGAGCTTTTTCTTCTGCAACAAAATTTTCTTCTAATATATCAGTAGTAAATTTATTTTCATTTGTATCTTTGCCTTCTTCAATAAGTCTTTGTCTATACTTTTTAAAACTATCTTTTTCTCTAAAAGAACTATATTTATTAACAGTTTTTTTATAAATTCCTTTAGCTTTAGATCCAACTTTACTCACACCAATAACAACACCATCTTTAATTTCACTAGTATTTATATTTAAATTTTTCAAATTCAAGTTAATATTTTTAAGTTTTTCAATTCTCTTTGAGCTAAATACTTTCATAATAGAGAAAGTAATAAACGAAATTATACCAAGACTAGAAAAACCAATACTAAATCCAAATATTATTAAACCAGCAAGCGTTAAAGAAGATAATCCACCTAAGTTATTATTATAGAAAATAGAACCAGAAAGAGAAGAACTAATAAATGTTTTAGCATTAGTTAAATTAGAATTAACTAAAGCAATATTTCCAGCAGCATTAATATCAGGGGTAATACCTAATATTGTTAAAAATCTAATAGCTTCTTCATTAGTTAAATTAGTTGCTGATAAAGGGCCTCTATTTATAATATTATGAATAAAATTAGTATTATCTACATTATCAAAATTTGATTGAATGTTCAAAGGAAAAAGGAAAGTCAACAGAAGTAGAATAAAAGAAGCAGCAATAAATATATGGAATAATATCTTTAATATTTTGATTGATTTTTTAATTTTAGGAATTTTAATCATTTCTTGATCATCAATTTGTTCTTTTTTTCTTTTATTCATTAAAATTTTAGTTGCTATTAATGTAGCTATAAAAAATAAAAAGAAAATTATATAAAGAAAACCATTAATTGTTATTGCAATAGATGAACCATTAAAATAATAAAAATTACTTAGCCCAGTAACTTGGCCAGCTGAAAGCATTGAATAAGAAAAAGGAAAGAAAGCATTAAAGAAAGATCAAGTCAACATAACGATAGCAAATATAATAAAAAAGCCTTTTAAAATTGGAAATGAATTATTTTTTAAATAAGCATTTGAGTTATCAATCTTGTTTTTAATATCTTGTTTTCCGTCTTGTATATTTTTTTTAACAACACGATTAATAAATTTTTTATCTTTTCTGCTATTGTTAATTATGTTTAAATTTTGAAATTCATCATCTAAAGGTAAATTTTTATTTTTTTCAACGCTTAAATCAATTTGATTTTTTCTTCTAAACATTATTAACCTTTCGGAAGATGGAACAATAAATACATATAATAAAATTATAATTAATTTATATAATTATATAATAAATAAGATTGTTTGTATCTTTTTTTTTAATTTATGATTAATAATTCTAATCATCAAACCTAAAGTTAACATTGTAAACAATAATATTATCACCTTTGACAGCACCAGCTTCTTTAAGTTTAGATTCAGTGTTAACAGTACTCATTTTTTGATTAAATCTAACAACATTGTCTTGTGTTTTTAGTGGTATTTTATTTGATCAATATTTTAAGAAATCTGAATGTACTTCATACACATTAGTATCAGTTTTAATAATTTCCACATGTCTATTTAAATTAAGAGTGTCTTTATTATAAGAATCTTTATTAATAATCTTAATTTTTTCATTAATAGTTGTTCCACTTTTTTTATTAAGTAAACTACAAGCTTTTTCAACAACAATCTCTAAATTATCATCATTAATTGCTGAAATCTTTATAATTTCTTCTTTCTTTAAATGATTTTTAATTTTTTTATAATTTTCTTCTGCACCTTCAACATCCATTTTGTTACAAACAATTACAGTTGGTTTCTTAATTAAATCAATATTATATTTTTTTAATTCATTATTTATAGTTTCATAACTCTTAACAACATCTTCATTATTCATACTATCCATTGAAATAATATGAATTAATACTTTTGTTCTCTCAATGTGTTTTAAAAAATCATGACCTAATCCTAATCCTTCACTTGCACCTTCAATTATTCCTGGAATATCTGCAAATATAATTTTTTGATTATTTTTATATATTGTTCCTAAATTCGGAATTAGAGTTGTGAATTCATAGTTGGCTATTTTTGGTTTAGCAGAAGAAACTTTAGAAATAAATGTAGATTTCCCAGCATTAGGAAGTCCAACCAAACCGATATCAGCTATATGTTTAAGAGTAAAAGTAACTTTCATTTCTTGACCAATATCACCAAGTTCATATAGTGAAGGTGCTTTATTTAAGTTAGATTTAAAATGGAAGTTACCATGACCACCAAATCCACCTTTACAAATAATAAATTCTTCATCCTCTGTTGTTATATCAGCAATTTGAGAACCTGTTTCAAAATCTAAAATAACTGTCCCAATAGGTACTCTTATGTAAGTATCTTTCCCACTTCTTCCGTGCATTGTTTTAATATCGCCTTTATCCCCATGCTCAGCTTTAATAAATCTTAAAAACTTTAAATTTTGTAAAGAATTTTCATTATGATCTCCAACAATGACAATGTTTCCACCATTTCCACCATTTCCACCACTAGGACCACCCATAGGAACGTGAGCTTCTCTTCTTCAAGCAATAATGCCATCTCCACCATTACCTGCTTTTAATTCAATAACACATTTATCAACGAATGCCATAATACCAACTTTATATTTATATTATTATATATTTATAATTTACACTTTAATATTTATTTAATATCAAAATTGTGTTATAATCTTTATAGATTGTTTTGGGAGACCTAAACAATCTTTTATTTATAAAGGTATTCGCGGGGGAAAAGATGAGTTCTAATAGTCAAATAGATGTTGCAAAATTTATTGAAGCAATGAAAGAATTAGCAAAAAGTTATGAAATATCAACTGGAAAAGTTGGTGATATGATTGCTGATTCTTTTGTAAAAGTATATACAAAAGGAAAAGAAGAATGTGAGTTAAACGTTAAAGTTGACACTGAACTTGGAACTATTGTAGCTTCTGAAAGATTAATGGTTGTTGAAAACTTAAAAGATGGAGAATATGATGATTGATTCGAAATAACTTTGGATGATGCTAATAAATTTGGCGCGTTTAAAGTTGGTGATTTTTGTGACAAACCATTCAATATTTTTGATTTTAAAAATTTTGGCATTACACAAATAAGACAAATAATGCAAATTTTCAAACAAAAATTAAATGAAGTTAATAATTTAAAAGTTTATGATGAATGACACACTAAAGTTGGTGAATTAATAAATGCAGCAATTGAAAAGAAAGATGAAAAAGCTGGATTTTATACTGTTGAATTAGATGAAGGCAAAAATTTTGGTTTTCTAGCTCAAAAAGAATGTATTCCAAATGAAGAATTAACACCTGGAGAAAAATATAAATTTTTTGTAAAGGAAGTTAAACTTCAATCAAGAGGATGACCAATTATTTTATCAAGAGCTGATGCAGGATTTGTTAAAAAATTGATTACTCTTGAAATTCCAGAAATTTCTACTGGAGAAATTGTCATTGAAAGAATTGAAAGAATTGCTGGTTTTAAAACTAAAATTGCAGTTTCTTTAGCTTCTACAACTTCTAATTATGACCCTATTGGTATTTGTGTTGGTCCAAGAGGATCTAGAGTAAAAGCTTTAAGTGAACAATTGGCTAATGAAAAAATTGAAATTATTCCTTATAAAGAAGATCCAAAAGAATTTTTAGTAATTGCTGCAGGAGCTAAGAACATAGTTGGTTATAAATATAATGAATCTAAATCAGAAGAAGACTTTCCACATGCTACATTAGTTGTAACTGAAGAAACACAACCAATTATAATTGGTAAAAGAGGATATAACATTAAACTTATTTCTAAAATTGTTGGATGTTCTATTGATATTATAACTGTACAAGAAGCCCTTGAAAGTAATTTCCAATATGAAAAAGTGGTTAATGTTCCTCATGAAAGTAGATATACAAGAAATCAAAACAATAATCAACCAAATTACAATAATAACAACAATAATAGTAATAACAACAGCAGTAGCAATAACAACAAACCTATAAATAAAAGAGTAAATTTAGATAAATACCAATCTAACGATGATTTATTATCTCAATTTGAATATATTTCTCCAAAAGAAAGAGATAAATTCTATAATGATGTAACTATTAATGAAAATAACAATAACAATAATAATGTTACAAATAATGAAAAATTTACAATGGATGATAATTTAGACCTTGATGAAGAAATTGTTGATTTATCTGATGAATTCGCTGATGAAATCAACAATGTATTAAATGAAAAAAAATAACTTAAGAAGATGTGTTATAACTAAAAAAGTTTTACACAAAGATGAACTATGAAGATTTGTTATTTTAAATAATACAATTTCGATAGATTTAGAAAATAGCATTAAAGCTAGAGGATATTATTTCGATAAGATTAATAGTAATAAAAAACAAATAACATCTTTTTTAAATAAAAGGTTTAAACTAGAATTAACTAATGAAACTATCGAGTTCATAAATAGCATTAAATAAAGGAGGAATTTATGGGGAAGAAAATTATAAAAAATAATACAAGAAAAAACATTAATTTTAAAGAACATTTAAAATCTGTAGATATTGGTGTTGTAGATGGTGTATTTATTTTCACTTCTCCATTAACTTTAGAAGAATTTTCTAAAAAAATTAGAAAAAACGCTAGTGAAATTATAAAATATTTTTTTTTAAAAGGTAAGATGATTACTCTTAATGATATTTTATCAATTGAACAAATTGGAGAAATATGTTTAGAAAATAATTTAGATTTTAAAATAGAAAAAGAAATTAATGCAGAAAATGTATTAGATAATATTTCATTTGATACAAATTCTAAAGATTGTGTAAAGAGACCTCCAATTGTTACTATAATGGGACATGTTGATCATGGTAAAACCACTTTATTAGATAAAATTAGATTATCATTTATTACTAAAGGTGAAGCTGGTGGTATTACTCAACATATTGGTGCTTACCAAGTTAATAAAAATAATCAATTAATTACTTTTATTGATACTCCAGGCCATGAAGCTTTTAGTGAAATGAGATCTAGAGGAGCTAATATTACTGATCTTGTAATATTGGTTGTTGCAGCTGATGATGGTGTTAAATTACAAACTGAAGAAGCAATTGATCATGCTAAAGCAGCTAAAGTACCAGTGATTGTTTTTGTAAATAAAATGGATAAAGAAGCAGCAAATCCTGAAAAAGTAATTTCTCAATTATCTGAGAAAGACTTAGTTTGTGAAGAATGAGGCGGAGATACTATATTTATTAAAGGTTCAGCTATCACTGGTGATGGTATTGATAAATTATTAGAATCAATTATTACTTTAAGTGATGTGATGGAACTTAAAGCCAACCCTAAACAAATGGGTTATGGAACTATTATTGAATCTAATTTAGACAAAGGATATGGTCCAGTTGCAACAATTTTAGTTCAAAATGGAACAATAAATAAAGGCGACTTTTTAGTTGCTGGTTCTTCATTTGGAAGAATTAGAACAATTAAAGATGAAAGTGGAAATGATTTAGAACAAGCTTCTTTATCAGCTCCAGTTATTATTTCTGGTTTAGAAACTGTGCCTATTGCTGGAAGCAAGTTTTTATGTGTTAATAATGAAAAAGATGCAAAATTGCTTGGTGAAAAAATTAGAATAAAACAGTTTAGAGATGAAAACATTAGAAAAACTGGTTTAAAAAATATTAGAGAGCAAATATCTAATGGTGAGTTAAAGAGTTTAAATATAATTATTAAATCAGATGTTCATGGTTCTTTGGAAGCTATTAAGGGAACTATCTCTAAATTAGACATTCACGGTACAACAGTTAGTATTATTAGAAGCGCAATTGGGCAAACTACTGAATCAGATATTCGTTTAGCTCAAACATCACAAGCTGTTATTATTAGTTTTAATATAAAACCAAATAAAAAACTTATGAGTACTGCAGAAGAAGCTGGTGTATCAATTTATTTCTTTGATATTATTTATAAATTAAAAGATGAATTAGAAAATTTGTTAAAAGGTCAATTGGATCCAATTTATGAAGAGATTCCAACTGGTGAATTAGAAGTTCGTGAACTTTGACATCATAGTACTGTTGGGACAATTTGTGGTTGTATTGTTAGAAGTGGTAAAATTAATCGAAATTCAAAATGTCGTGTAATTAGAAATGATGTTGTTGTTTATAGCAGTGAAATATCTTCATTAAAGCACGAAAAAGAACAATTAAGTGAAATTACTGAAGGTAAAGAATGTGGTATTACCATTAAAAATTTTAATGATTTTAAAGTTGGAGATGTTGTAGAAACATACATTATTAAAGAAAAGAAATACGGAGAATAATAATGGCTAATAATATTAAAATAAGTCGTTATGAATCAATTATATTAAATGTTATTAATAAAGCTATTTTATTTGAAGTTAATGATAAAATAGCCAAACATGGTAGAGTTACATATGTAAAACTAACTAATGATATTTCAATTGCAACTGTTTATATAGATTGTCTAGATAGAACAAAAATTGAACTTGTAACTTCATCATTAAACAAAATATCTGGTTTGTTTAGAAACAAAGTTGCTGAGGCAATGGATATCTATAAAACACCTAAAATCATTTTTAAAATTGATAAAACAATTGATTATGCAGAAAAAATTGATAAAATTATAAAAGATATACATAACAAGGAGTAAAGAATGAAATCATTAATAAATCAAACTAAAACATTTTTAGAAAAACCAAAAGGATATAAAAAATCATGATTAAGAATTTTTAGTATGTTCTTAATCTCAATAACTGGTTTTAGTATTCTACTTCCATTAATATTACAATATGGGCCATATTATAGTTCATCTACATATTCTGATATTTCTTTTAGTAAAAATTTATTTCTAAATAATGATTTATCAATTGTTGTAGCAAATATTTCTATTGCATCATTTATTATTGCAGCAATCCCTTTAATTGTTATTTTTTCACTTTGAATAATTGGTGTTAACCAAGTGTCACAATCACCATATTTTCATATGATGTTATGATTTATTGGATTTTTATTAATATTTTTGTTAATAATAAGTATTATAATATTTTCAAGAGCTGCATCATTTAATATTAATGATTATGCTTAATATTATTAATTAATTTTTTAATATGAGTTATTAACTCTTGTTTTGAATCAAATTTTATAACATCAGCAATTCTTTTAATAAACTTAATATTTATTTCTTCGCCATATATTTCTAAATCAAAATTAAGAATATGTGTTTCTATATTAAAATTAGAGTTATTGATAGTTTTACTTTTGCCAATAAAAGTAACTGACTGATAAGTATTATTTTTATATGTAGTTAGTGTTTCATATACACCATCAGCTAATGTTGTTCTATTAATAGTTGATATATTTGCAGTTGGATATCCTAATGCTCTAGCAACTTGCTTATCTTTTACTACAATTGCTGTTATATTATATTTTTTAATTAAAGTTTCATTAGCTAAATCAAGATTATTAGCTAATAGTAATTTTTTTACATTAGTTGATGAAAAATTAGAATTTCTATCAATGGTTATTACATTTATTCATTTTTTTATCTCTTCAATTTCTAATTGATCTTTTCCTAATTTAAACTTAGTACCCACTATAATGTTTTTAACACCTTTTTTAATCAAAATCTTTTTAATAAAATCTTCAGCAGATAAATTATTTTTTAAAATATCATAAGTATATATTTCTTTAAAACCCATATCTTTTAAATCATTTACTCTTTGTTCGAAACTATAAATTACATTTTTTTTAGAAGGGATATCTTTAAATGTTAATATTGCAGCATCTTTATAAGTGTTTAATATTTTTAAATGTCCTTTATGAATTCCATCAAAGAAGCCAATTATTAAATTATCATTTATTTTATTACTTTTTATTATATCCATTTATAAATTCCTCTATACTAAAAGCTTCTTCAATTGTATATATCCCACTTTTTGTTCGATTTAAATTAATAATTGTTCCAAAAGTATTTAATTTTTTAGCTAAATCAACTGCAAAAGATCTTATATAAAAACCTTTTGATACATCAACTGATATTTTTAAAATATTATCTTTGAAATCAATAATAGAATAATCAATTAAATTAACTAGTCTAGGTTTTAATTCTACAACTTTATTTTCTCTAGCATACTGATATGCAGGTTTGCCATCAATCTTAATTGCACTGTATATCGGAGGTACTTGATTATATTCATTATACTTGAATTCTTCTAATACTTTAATTAAATTGTCCTTTTGGACAACAATATTATTTCTATTGATTACATCACCTTCTAAATCATAAGTTGAAGTCATATAACCAAACTCAATAGTAGTAATATACTGTTTATTTTCATTTAAATTATTTTGTAATAATTTAGTTCCACTATCAATCCCAATTATTAAAACTCCAGTTGCTAGAGGATCTAATGTACCACCATGACCAATTTTTTTAAGTTTAAGTGCACTCTTTAATTTCTGAACAACATCATTAGATGTTCAATTTAGAGGCTTGTTGATAACATATATATTTCTATTCATAAGTATTTATTATATAATAATAATATTAATTTAAAGAGGATATGATGGAAAAAACATTTGCAATGATTAAACCAAACGCGGTACAAAGAAACCTAATTGGTGAAATAGTACTACGATTAGAAAAAAAAGGATTTATGATTAATTCATTGAAATTAATTAATGTCACTAGAAAACAAGCTGAAAAACATTATGACGTTCATAAAGAAAAACCGTTCTATAATGAACTTGTTGATTCAATTATGTCAGGTCCAGTTGTAGTTATGGTTTTAAGTGGCAATAATGCCGTTGAAATCGTTAGATTATTAGCTGGTGCTACAAAACCTACTGAATCATTGCCAGGAACTATTAGAGGTGATTTTTCAAATGATTTAGGAATGAACATTATTCATACTAGTGATTCAATTGAAAGAGCTAAATATGAAATTAGTGTTTATTTTGATGATAGTGAAATAATTAATTATCAAAAAACATTGAATAAAGAAACTTTTAGTAATTAATTAAATATAGTTCTTAATGATTTATATATAAAAAAAACACCAATTGGTGTTTTTTTTATATAAATAATAACTTAATAAATTATCTTTTAGTAAATTGTGGACTTCTTCTAGCTCCGTATAATCCAAATTTCTTTCTTTCTTTAACTCTAGCATCTCTAGTAACTAATCCAGCTTTTTTAAGAGCAGGTTTGTAATCTGGAGAAATAATTATTAAAGCTCTTGTAATCCCAAGTCTACAAGCTCCAGATTGACCATTGAAGCCCCCACCAATAACTTTAATAAAAATATCAAAGCTAGACATTGTATTAGTAATAACTAATGGTTGTTCCATATCTTGAATTACAAGCGCATTAGGAAAGTATTCTTTTGGTGTTTTGTTATTGATTAAAATTTTTCCAGTTCCTGGTACCATTTTAACTTTCGCTATAGAAGATTTTCTTCTACCTAATCCTTTATATTCTACAGTAGCCATTATCTTTTATCTCCTAATTTCATTTCTATTGGTTTTTGAGCTTCATTATTATGAACAGGTTTATCATAGATATGTAATTTAGTAATTATTTGTCTAGATAACCTATTTTTAGGAAGCATTCTTTTAACTGATTTTTCAATTAATTCAATTGAATACTTATCAACCATTTCTCTCTTTGTTCTAGTTCTTAATCCACTCATGTAATGAGAATGGGTATAAGTATTTTCACCATCTAATTTATTTCCAGTGAAAGTCACTTTATTTGAATTTATTATTATAACATGATCACCACAATCAACATTTGGAGTATAGATAGGTTTATTTTTGCCTCTTAGTACATCTGCAACTTTAACTGATAATTTTCCAAGTATTAAATCAGTAGCATCAATTACATATCATTTACGTTGTAAATCAGCAGCTTCTTTTTTCATCATAGTAGTTTTTTGCATATTTGTCCTTTTATCAATATTTTTAATATATAAATATAACTACCTAATTATATCATATAAATTATATATATATAAATTTTAATAAAAAATTTATGAAATTTTTTTATTTTTATTATTTTTTTATAAAACAACTATAACATATTTCATTATCATCAGTAATTTCAATCATTCTACTTGCACTAACTCCACAAGTAGAACATTCTCCTTGAGAAGCATAGGCATCTCTATTTCAAATAGCTATTCTATTATGTAATTCCTTGTCATCCATAAATTCCTCTTTTAAATAATATTAATATATAAATTTATAAATAAGTTATATTTTCATTATTAAATAAAATGTTCTTTTAATAATTTGTATTTATATAATTATTGTTATTGCATAATAAACGTCAAATAATTTAAATATTTTATCTAGTTGCTTATTCTATTTTTGCTTTTTTATATTTATGTATAAATAATAATATTAAAAGAATTATAAAATTAATTATAGCAAAAGTAAAAGTGATATATAGTATATAATAATGGTATGAAGTATTTTTTGTTTGAGTTATGACGTTTTGAACAGAAGTTAATATTCCATCTTTCCCACCTAATACTTTATCACCTATTGAAATTTTGCTTGTATCTAAAGAAATAATACCATCTATATTTGTAATTCAACCTTCATTAAATGTAATTTTATCTATTGAATTAACTATTACATTTGAAAATGAATTTTCATTTTTAGTAATAAATTCTTTAATCATATCTTTAATTTTTCTTTGAACTTCTGTCTCATTATAATTATTTGCATTTAAAGAATTAATATAATTAGTTAAAGTTGAATTTAATTGTTTGCCAGTTTCTGTTTGTGTTTGATATATTAAATTTAAATCTGAAGTACATTCTATAATTTGTCCTTTATCAAAGCCTTGATAAGTAATAGTTACACTTAACATATCTTCACTTATTTCTAATTTAATATCAGTAGTTTGTACTGGGATATTACTTATATAATTTCCTAAGTTAGTTGTTAGATATTTTTGAAGCTCTAATACATATTTTTGTTTTTGTTCTGTTGTTAATAATTTAAAATCTTCTAAAAATGATTTTTTTCCAATAATTGAATTAACATCCACGTTTGGATTTGTAATTTGTGAAGATGTTGATTCATCAATTTTCTTAAATCCACTAATAGTAATTTCTAAAGGCATATTATCAATAATCATCCCATTTTCATCAAACCCTTTGTTGATTGTTGTTTGAATTGTAATAGTACCAGCAACATTATCAAAACTTTTTATTGTTGCACTTGTAATAGCAGCATCTCGATCTGCGCCAGCTGGAAGTTCACTGCTTGGTAATAAATCAATATAATCTGATGCTTTTGTTGCTTCATAAGCATAGATATCTTTATTAGTTGTTGTTTTTTCAATTAGTACAGTTTGTTTCCCTGTTTTAAATCCTGAAATTGTTAATTCTAAAAGCATACTATCTTTGACATTACCATCAGCGCCAAAACCTTTATCAATAGTTAATTCTACTTTTAATTCTTTAGTTTCATCGTTTGGAGTTAATATTACACTATTTCAATTAGGAACAACACCAGCTGGAAGTTGATTACTTGTTATATCATTTACATACAATGAAATATTATCTTTAGTAACACTTGATGCAAATACGTTAGCTTTGTTATTGCCAACTTTTTCAGTTAGTACAGTTGGAGTTGCTACTTTAAATCCACTAATAGTAATTTCTAAAGGCATATTATCAATGATCATCCCATTTTCATCAAACCCTTTGTTGATTGTTGTTTGAATTGTAATAGTACCAGTAACATTATCAAAACTTTTTATTGTTGCACTTGTAATAGCAGCTTCTCGATCTGCGCCAGTTGGAAGTTCACTGCTTGGTAATAAATCAATATAATCTGAAGCTTTTGTTGCTTCATAAGCATAGATATCTTTATTAGTTGTTGTTTTTTCAATTAACGTTGTTTCTTTCCCTGTTTTAAATCCAGTAATTGTTAATTCTAAAAGCATACTATCTTTGACATTACCATCAGCGCCAAAACCTTTATCAATAGTTAATTCTACTTTTAGTTCTTTAGTTTCATCGTTTGGAGTTAATATTACACTATTTCAATTAGGAACAACACCAGCTGGAAGTTGATCTTTAGCTATTTCATTTACATATGATGAGATATTACCTTCATTAACACTTGATGCAAGTACATCTGCTTTATTATTAACAACTTTTTCAGTTAATACAGTTGGAGCCGCTACTTTAAATCCACTAATAGTAATTTCTAAAGGCATATTATCAATGATCATCCCATTTTCATCAAACCCTTTGTTGATTGTTGTTTGAATTGTAATAGTACCAGCAACATTATCAAAACTTTTTATTGTTGCACTTGTAATAGCAGCTTCTCGATCTGCACCAGTTGGTAATTCACTGCTTTCAACTAAGTTAATATAATCTGAAGCTTTTGTTGCTTCATAAGCATATATGTTTTTATTAGTTGTTGTTTTTTCAATTAACGTTGTTTCTTTTGGTGTTTTAAATCCAGTAATTGTTAATTCTAAAAGCATACTATCTTTGACATTACCATCAGCGCCAAAACCTTTATCAATAGTTAATTCTACTTTTAGTTCTTTAGTTTCATCGTTTGGAGTTAATATTACACTATTTCAATTAGGAACAACACCAGCTGGAAGTTGATCTTTAGCTATTTCATTTACATATGATGAGATATTACCTTCATTAACACTTGATGCAAATACATCTGCTTTGTTGTTATCAGTTTTTTCAGTTAGTACAGTTGGTGCTGCTGTTTTGAATCCTTCAATAGTAATTTCTAAAGGCATATTATCAATAATCACACCATTAGCATCAAATCCTTTATCAATAGTTGTTTTAATTACAATAGTACCAGTTAAGTTATTAACACTTTTTATTGTTGCACTTGCAATGGCGCTTTCTCGTCCTGCGTCAAGTGGAAGTTCACTATTTGGAGGTAAATCAATATAATCTGAAGTTCTAGTTGCTTCATAAGCATATATGTTTTTTGTAATTCCTGTTTTTTCAGTTAACGTTGTTTCTTTTGGTGTTTTAAATCCTTCAATAATTATAGATAAAGTTTGACCTTTTTGCACATCTCCAGTAGCATCAAAAATTTCATTCATTGGTAATTCTACTTTTAATTCTTTAGTTGTATCATTTGCAGTTAAGATAACTTTAGTTCAATCTGGAGTAACACCAGCTGGAAGTTGATCTTTAGCTATTTCATTTACATATGATGAAATATTACCTTCATTAACACTTGATGCAAATACATCTGCTTTGTTGTTATCAGTTTTTTCAGTTAGTACAGTTGGTGCTGCTGTTTTGAATCCTTCAATAGTAATTTCTAAAGGCATATTATCAATAATCACACCATTAGCATCAAATCCTTTATCAATAGTTGTTTTAATTACAATAGTACCAGTTAAGTTATTAACACTTTTTATTGTTGCACTTGCAATGGCGCTTTCTCGTCCTGCGTCAAGTGGAAGTTCACTATTTGGAGGTAAATCAATATAATCTGAAGTTCTAGTTGCTTCATAAGCATATATGTTTTTTGTAATTCCTGCTTTTTCAGTTAACGTTGTTTCTTTTGGTGTTTTAAATCCTTCAATAATTATAGATAAAGTTTGACCTTTTTGCACATCTCCAGTAGCATCAAAAATTTCATTCATTGGTAATTCTACTTTTAATTCTTTAGTTGTATCATTTGCAGTTAAGATAACTTTAGTTCAATCTGGAGTAACACCAGCTGGAAGTTGATCTTTAGCTATTTCATTTACATATGATGAAATATTACCTTCATTAACACTTGATGCAAATACATCTGCTTTGTTGTTATCAGTTTTTTCAGTTAGTACAGTTGGTGCTGCTGTTTTGAATCCTTCAATAGTAATTTCTAAAGGCATATTATCAATAATCACACCATTAGCATCAAATCCTTTATCAATAGTTGTTTTAATTACAATAGTACCAGTTAAGTTATTAACACTTTTTATTGTTGCACTTGCAATGGCACTTTCTCGTCCTGCGTCAAGTGGAAGTTCACTATTTGGAGGTAAATCAATATAATCTGAAGTTCTAGTTGCTTCATAAGCATATATGTTTTTTGTAATTCCTGTTTTTTCAGTTAACGTTGTTTCTTTTGGTGTTTTAAATCCTTCAATAATTATAGATAAAGTTTGACCTTTTTGCACATCTCCAGTAGCATCAAAAATTTCATTCATTGGTAATTCTACTTTTAATTCTTTAGTTGCATCGTTGGCAGTTAATATTACTTTAGTTCAGTCAGGAGTAACACCAGCTGGAAGTTGGTCTTCCTCTATTTTATTAATGTATGATAAGATATTTTCTTTACTAACACTTGATGCAAATACATCTGCTTTGTTGTTATCAGTTTTTTCAGTTAGTACAGTTGGTGCTGCTGTTTTAAATCCTTCAATAGTTATTTCTAAAGGTAAATTAAAAAAAGTTTCAAGATCAGCATTATAACCTCTATCAATAGTTGTTTCAATTACAATAGTACCAGTGATGTTATCATAACTTTTTATTGTTGCGTTTGCAATAGCACCATCTCGATCTGCCCCAAATGGGAGTTCACTATTTGGAGGTAAATCAATATAATCTGATGGCTTTGCTTCATAAGCATATATATCTTTATTGCCAACTTTTTCAATTAGTTTGGTTTCACTTAATTTCTTAAATCCTGTAATTGTTAATTTTAAAGTTTGATTTTTTTGTACATCTCCATTAATATCAAAAGCTTGTGCAATAGTTAGTTCTATATTCACTGTTTGTTTTATATCATTTCTAAGCAAATAGACATTATCTCAATTAGGAACAACACCAGCTGGAAGTTGGTCTTCTTCTATTTCATTTACGTATGATGTGATATTTTCTTTACTAACACTTGATGCAAATACATCTGCTTTATTATTAACAACTTTTTCAGTTAGTACAGTTGGTGCTGCTGTTTTAAATTCTTCAATAGTTATAGATAAAGGCATATTATCAACAATCTCACCTTTGTTGTTAAAACCTTTATTGATGGTTGTTTCAATTATAATAGTACCAGTTAAGTTATTAACACTTTTTATTGTTGCATTTGCAATAGCAGCATCTCGATCTGCGCCAGTTGGAAGTTCGCTGCTTAGAGGCAAGATAATAAAATCTGAAGCTTTTGTTGCTTGATAAGCATATATATATTTTACAATTCCTATTTTTTCAGTTAATTTAGTTTCAGCAGCTTTTTTAAACCCTGTGATTACAATGTTAATTTTATTTGATTCATTATTATCAATACTTCCATCTGGTTTTAACATACCTTTTATAGAAATATCAAAACTCACTTCCCCCTCTTTATTATTTCTTTGAACATTTGTTATCAATGAAGTGGCTTCCTTTGGGAGAAAATCAAAAAGAGCATCTAAATCTTCTCTAGATAATATTTCTATTTCATCTTTTCTTCAATCACTTGGAAAAATATCTTTATTATTAAAATATTTATTACCTTCCCAAATATAAGCAGTATCACTAACTTGTTTTATTAAACCAATTTTATTTACTTCTTCTTCAGATTGATAAGCACCATAATTTACAGTAGTATGAGGTCTATCAACATTTATTACTAAAGATTTACCAGATGGTAAAAATTCTTTAAGAGGCGGAGTTATGTCTGGTGTTGGAGTGATATATGAACTACTTTTTAATGTGTTGATAGTGATAATACCTTTTTTATAATCAAAATCTGGAGTTCCAATATCAATAGTTGTTTCTAGATCTGGTGAACCTAATGGTAAATTTATTCACAATTCATCTTTTCAAGTAATAATAATAGCTTTCTTTAAAGCTAATATATTCTTATTTGGGTCATTTAAATAATTAAATCAAAAGTGATTATTATAAAAAGTTTTATCAGTTGGAGAAAAATTATATATATTACCTATTAATGTTGGTTTTAATTTAGTTACTTTTACAAATCCACTAATTATAAACTCTGTTGAAATAGGCTCATTTTTTAATTCAAAAACACCTTCTTTATATTTTTCATATTTTGCTTTTGTAGTAAGTTTAATTTTTACTGTACCCTTTGCTTCATTAGGTGTCATTTGAGCAGTAACTCCATTTCAAATGCCTTGTGTTACACCATTAGTAGTAAGATTTATTTTATATGATGAATCATTCGCAAATTGTAAAGATGTTATTTTTTTAAGAATAGATGAATCAGATAATTCTATTTTTTCAAATGATGTTGTTTTCTCAATAAAACGCAGATGAACTTGTTGATCATTGTTTGGGTTTCTTGAAAGAATAGCATTAAAACTAGCTGAGTTGTATGCTGGTGTTGTTAGCCCTCCTTTTCCGACGCTTCCAGAACCTGTTCATATTTTAACTTGTTGAACTTTATTACCATCTCAATTAGCATTAGCTATATAAATAAATGCTTCATCATCTTTTTTAAATTCTGTAGAATTAAAATTTTCTTGTTTACTAAAATAATTTATACCATCATTTCTAAGGAGGGGAAAGCTGGTTTGGTTATTCATCTTAAAAGCTCCATCTGATTTTAAGGTTGCTATCCCGCCAGCAGGATATCTATATTGATTATAATTTTTAATACCATTAAAATTATTAACAAGAAAATTTTCACCAGTAGTATTAAAAGGATTATTAACACGAGTTTCTAATGATAATTGCTGACTTGGAGCATCAAATACAAGACCAAATGCTGGTCTTCTGTCATCTCCATTTCAATTTGACCCAAAATAAAAATAAGAAGTCACTAAATTTTTTTTATCAATTGGAGAAAACTCGGCGTTACTAACACCAATTGTTGTATGGTTAAAACGATTTTTATCAAATATGATAGTTTCCCCATCAGCAACCTTAGCATTACGTGATATTGTTTCATTATTTTTTGAAATAATATTTTCAATAATAGGAGAACTAAAATTATAAGTATCAATTGTCAATGATGAGATTAAAACAGAAGATAATATCGCTGTTCCCATTAATGGAATTATCTTTTTTTCAATATTTAAATTATATTTCTTTAAAAAAATCTTAATATTTTTTGAATTTATTTTTTTCTTATTCATAAGCCCTTATTAAACTAATTATATAATAGTATAATATATTCATATTCTTTTGTCTATAATAATTATATAAAATAAGACTTATTCAATTAATTGAATAAGTTATTTTAATTTCTATAAATTCTCATTAAAAGTAAAAAATATTATCAATAATAGTAATAACTGGTGTTTGTATTAGGATCAGATTGCTTCAATAAATCAGCGGTATTAGATGTGCTCTTATATATAATAATGAAGTTGTAAACTAAATAAAGAACATAATAATGATATTATTATAGCATTCGGAGTTAGACAAACAAGTGGTGAGTCAATCTAGAAATAATAGAGATTTTTTTAAAAACTAAATTCAGTAAAAGAGGACACAAAGAAAGAATTAATTCAATTCATAAAATTGAAAATAATTAGTTTAAATTATAATAATTAAGAAAGTAATAACTATAGTTTTTATAAATTATTTTCTTCTTATAATTCTATTTATAATCAATTTCTTAAATATTTTATCTAGTTGCTTATTCTATTTTTGTTTTTTTGTATTTATATATAACTAATAACATTAAAAGAATTATAGAAATACTAATAAATGATGTATAGATAATACATTGTATAATTTTTACTTTATTATTAATAATAATTTGAGTTATGATGTTTTGAACTGAAGTAAAAATTCCATCTTTCCCACCTAATACTTTATCACCTATTGAAATTTTGCTTGTGTCTATAGAAATAATACCATCAATATTTGTCATTCAACCATCATTAAATGTAATTTTATCTATTGAATTAACTATTACATTTGAAAATGAATTTTCATTTTTAGTAATAAATTCTTTAATCATATCTTTAATTTTTCTTTGAACTTCTGTCTCATTATAATTATTTGCATTTAAAGAATTAATATAATTAGTTAAAGTTGAATTTAATTGTTTACCAGTTTCTGTTTGTGTTTGATATATTAAATTTAAATTTGACTTACATTCTATAATTTGTCCTTTATCAAAGCCTTGATAAGTAATAGTTACACTTAACATATCTTCACTTATTTCTAATTTAATATCAGTAGTTTGTACTGGGATATTACTTATATAATTTCCTAAGTTAGTTGTTAGATATTTTTGAAGCTCTAATACATATTTTTGTTTTTGTTCTGTTGTTAATAATTTAAAATCTTCTAAAAATGATTTTTTTCCAATAATTGAATTAACATCCACGTTTGGATTTGTAATTTGTGAAGATGTTGATTCATCAATTTTCTTAAATCCACTAATAGTTATTTCTAAAGGCATATTATCAATGATCATCCCATTTTCATCAAACCCTTTGTTGATTGTTGTTTGAATTGTAATAGTACCAGCAACATTATCAAAACTTTTTATTGTTGCACTTGTAATAGCAGCATCTCGATCTAGCATCCAGCTGGAAGTTCACTGCTTGGTCAACTAAATCAATATAATCTGATGCTTTTGTTGCTTCATAAGCATAGATATCTTTATTAGTTGTTGTTTTTTCAATTAAGTACAGTTTGTTTCCCTGTTTTAAATCCTGAAATTGTTAATTCTAAAAGCATACTATCTTTGACATTACCATCAGCGCCAAAACCTTTATCAATAGTTAATTCTACTTTTAGTTCTTTAGTTTCATCGTTTGGAGTTAATATTACACTATTTCAATTAGGAACAACACCAGCTGGAAGTTGATCTTTAGCTATTTCATTTACATATGATGAAATATTATCTTTAGTAACACTTGATGCAAGTACATCTAGCTTTGTTATTACCAACTTTTTCAGTTAGTACAGTTGGAGCTGCTACTTTAAATCCACTAATAGTTATTTCTAAAGGCATATTATCAATGATCATCCCATTTTCATCAAACCCTTTGTTGATTGTTGTTTGAATTGTAATAGTACCAGCAACATTATCAAAACTTTTTATTGTTGCACTTGTAATAGCATCTCTCGATCTAGCATCCAGTTGGAAGTTCACTGCTTGGTAATAAATCAATATAATCTGAAGCTTCTAGTTGCTTCATAAGCATATATGTTTTTATGTAATTGTTGTTTTTTCAGTTAACGTTGTTTCTTTTGGTGTTTTAAATCCAGTAATTGTTAATTCTAAAAGCATACTATCTTTGACATTACCATCAGCGCCAAAACCTTTATCAATAGTTAATTCTACTTTTAGTTCTTTAGTTGTATCATTTGCAGTTAAGATAACTTTAGTTCAATCTGGAGTAACACCAGCTGGAAGTTGATCTTTAGCTATTTCATTTACATATGATGAGATATTACCTTCATTAACACTTGATGCAAATACATCTGCTTTGTTGTTATCAGTTTTTTCAGTTAGTACAGTTGGTGCTGCTGCTTTGAATCCATTCAATAGTAATTTCTAAAGGCATATTATCAATAATCACACCATTAGCATCAAATCCTTTATCAATAGTTGTTTTAATTACAATAGTACCAGTTAAGTTATTAACACTTTTTATTGTTGCACTTGCAATGGCACTTTCTCGTCCTGCGTCAAGTGGAAGTTCACTGCTTGGTAAGTAAATCAATATAATCTGAAGTTCTAGTTGCTTCATAAGCATATATGTTTTTTGTAATTCCTGCTTTTTCAGTTAACGTTGTTTCTTTTGGTGTTTTAAATCCTTCAATAATTATAGATAAAGTTTGACCTTTTTGCACATCTCCAGTAGCATCAAAAATTTCATTCATTGGTAATTCTACTTTTAATTCTTTAGTTGTATCATTTGCAGTTAAGATAACTTTAGTTCAATCTGGAGTAACACCAGCTGGAAGTTGATCTTTAACTATTTCATTTACATATGATGAAATATTACCTTCATTAACACTTGATGCAAATACATCTGCTTTGTTGTTATCAGTTTTTTCAGTTAGTACAGTTGGTGCTGCTGCTTTGAATCCATTCAATAGTAATTTCTAAAGGCATATTATCAATAATCACACCATTAGCATCAAATCCTTTATCAATAGTTGTTTCAATTACAATAGTACCAGTTAAGTTATTAACACTTTTTATTCTTGCACTTGCAATGGCACTTTCTCGTCCTGCGTGAAGTGGAAGTTCACTGCTTGGTAATAAATCAATATAATCTGAAGTTCTAGTTGCTTCATAAGCATATATGTTTTTTGTAATTCCTGCTTTTTCAGTTAACGTTGTTTCTTTTGGTGTTTTAAATCCTTCAATAATTATAGATAAAGTTTGACCTTTTTGCACATCTCCAGTAGCATCAAAAATTTCATTCATTGGTAATTCTACTTTTAATTCTTTAGTTGTATCATTTGCAGTTAAGATAACTTTAGTTCAATCTGGAGTAACACCAGCTGGAAGTTGATCTTTAGCTATTTCATTTACATATGATGAAATATTACCTTCATTAACACTTGATGCAAATACATCTGCTTTGTTGTTATCAGTTTTTTCAGTTAGTACAGTTGGTGCTGCTGCTTTGAATCCATTCAATAGTAATTTCTAAAGGCATATTATCAATAATCACACCATTAGCATCAAATCCTTTATCAATAGTTGTTTCAATTACAATAGTACCAGTTAAGTTATTAACACTTTTTATTGTTGCACTTGCAATGGCACTTTCTCGTCCTGCGTCAAGTGGAAGTTCACTGCTTGGTAATAAATCAATATAATCTGAAGTTCTAGTTGCTTCATAAGCATATATGTTTTTTGTAATTCCTGCTTTTTCAGTTAACGTTGTTTCTTTTGGTGTTTTAAATCCTTCAATAATTATAGATAAAGTTTGACCTTTTTGCACATCTCCAGTAGCATCAAAAATTTCATTCATTGGTAATTCTACTTTTAATTCTTTAGTTGTATCATTTGCAGTTAAGATAACTTTAGTTCAATCTGGAGTAACACCAGCTGGAAGTTGATCTTTAGCTATTTCATTAACATATGATGAGATATTCTCTTTAGTAACACTTGATGCAAATACATCTGCTTTGTTGTTATCAGTTTTTTCAGTTAGTGCAGTTGGAGTTGCTACTTTAAATCCACTAATAGTAATTTCTAAAGGTAAATTAAAAAAAGTTTCAAGATCAGCATTATAACCTCTATCAATAGTTGTTTCAATTACAATAGTACCAGTGATGTTATCATAACTTTTTATTGTTGCGTTTGCAATAGCACCATCTCGATCTGCCCCAAATGGGAGTTCACTATTTGGAGGTAAATCAATATAATCTGATGGCTTTGCTTCATAAGCATATATATCTTTATTGCCAACTTTTTCAATTAGTTTGGTTTCACTTAATTTCTTAAATCCTGTAATTGTTAATTTTAAAGTTTGATTTTTTTGTACATCTCCATTAATATCAAAAGCTTGTGCAATAGTTAGTTCTATATTCACTGTTTGTTTTATATCATTTCTAAGCAAATAGACATTATCTCAATTAGGAACAACACCAGCTGGAAGTTGATCTTCTTCTATTTTATTAACGTATGATGTGATATTTTCTTTAGTAACACTTGATGCAAATACATCTGCTTTGTTGTTATCAGTTTTTTCAGTTAGTGCAGTTGGAGTTGCTACTTTAAATCCTTTAATAGTTATTTCTAAAGGCATATCATCAATAATCTCACCTTTATCATTGAAACCTTTGGAGATAGTTGTTTTAATTACAATAGTACCAGTTAAATTATTGAAGCTGGCTATTCTTGCACTTGCAATGGCACTTTCTCCTCCTGCACTAGGTGGAAGTTCATTACCTGATAATAATTTAATATAATCTGATGCTGTTGTTACTTCATAAGCATATATATTTTTATTACCTGCTTTTTCAATTAATTTAGTTTCAACAACTTTTTTAAAATTTGTTAATGTAAAAGTACCAAGTTCCAATTCGCCTGTTGTAAGTACTGCTTCAAGAAAATAACTATTTAGATAAATATCAAAAGTTATTTTACCTGCAATATTATCATCTTCTCTTTTTCTTATAATAATGTTTGCTTCACTAAAACCAGTTGGTGGGAATTTTATAATATCATTTGCAATTATAAATTTCTTTATATCTTCTTCAGTAGGTTCAGTAGCTATAACATTTAATCCATCTCATGCTGCAGTTGTAGAATTTAAAGAGGTAGTTTTTGTAGAAAAACCTGTATATACATGTGTGAATTTTTTACTACTTTTTTTAGCGCCTGAGATAAATTGGTTACTTAATCCATCTCCTGGTACATTACATACATATGGATTTCTAGTAGTAGCTTGAATTTCTAATCCAGGAGTTGCTTCTAATGTTATTGTTCCATTAGAATCATTTGGTATCAACTTAATATCTGAACCATAAAATGTAGAAGGCACCATATTAGAACCAACTATTTTAAATTTATTTTTATAATTATTTGGAACACTTAAAAATTCAGTTGGTGTTTTAGTTTTATCAACAGAAGGTTGTCAATAAATATCAGTGACTTTAGTAGGTGCTCTTAAAGCATATGTTCTAACTTCATTAGATGTTGGTGATGATAATGATACAAATGCACTGATCATTCCTACATTATATGGTATGTGGTTTGTAAAACCATTTCATTCTCTATATGATTTTTCTGAAAAACTATTATATTGTTGTGAGCCCAGAAGCAAACGGGGAGCAAAACCTTTTGCATGAGAAAAATTATCAGGAAAGTTTATAGACAAATTAAAAATAAATCCTAATGAATTTTTTGTTAATGCAAGTGATTGATTATTATTCATTTTAAACTTTTTATCATTTGGATAAGGCCCACCAATATCATTCACTAATGCAGATGCATGTGTTTCATTTACTAAAGCTCCTGTTTTATCATTAAATTGTTGCATATTTAGTTGATTTGTTTCTCCATTTAATGGAGTTGATGTGCCATTAAATGTGACATTTGTGAAGCTAAAGGGAGCATAAGCCATATTACTCACATTAGGTTTAAAGGAATTATTTGTTCTATTAAGAATTATTTGTCTAATGACACCATTACCATCATTATGTCACCTAAGACCAAAAGCTTCTGGCAAACTTCTTGCAAAAAGTGATTCATCAGTTACATTAATTGTTCCAAAATCACTTGAATCAACAGTAACAATCCCTTTTGCTTGTTTTTCATTAATTGGAAAGTTATCATTCGATCTAGTATTATTTTTACTAACACTATTTACATTAGTAAGTTGATTATTATTACTATTAATGGCACTTGCAATCGTAACTAATGAAATTGTTGAAGCAAAACTAATAACTAAATATTTTTTAATTTTTATTTTCTTCATAATTATCTCTTTTTCTTTTTTTAAAATATTTATTATTATAACATATATTTTAATAAAATTAAGCAAATTCAAAATACAATATTAATTGTAGAAGAATAAATTACATATATGCTTATTACTAACAACGAATATAAAAATATTGATGCTATATTATTATTTATTTTATTTTTTTGTATTTATATATTACTAATATCAATAAAATAATTATAAAAAGAGAGAAGACACTTATAGAAATGATAAACTCTATATAATATGTAGGTTTTTTTATAAATCCTTCAATAGATATTTCTAAAACCATATTATCAGTAATCACACCCTTAATATCAAAACCTTTGTTGATTATTGTTTCAATTACAATAGTACCGGTTTTATTATCAAAACTTTTTATTCTAGCATTATCGATAGCGGTATTTGCATCAACTTGTGGTGGAAGTTCACTACTTGGTAATAATTCAATATAATCTAATACTTTAGTTGCTTGATAAGGATATATATTTTTATTAATATCTATTTTCTCAATTAATTTAGTTTCAACAACTTTTTTAAAATTTGTTAATGTAAAAGTGCCAAGATTAGTTTCACCTGCTGTAAGTATTGCTTCAATAAAATATTTATTTAAAAAGATATCAAAAGTTATTTTACCTGTAATATTATCATCTTCTCTTTTTCTTATAATGATGCTAGCTTCATTAAAACTAGTTGGTGGGAATTTTATAATATCATTTGCAATTATAAATTTTTTTATTTCATCATCACTAGTAATACTAGCTATAACATTTAATTTATCTCATTCTGCAGTTGTGAAATTTAAAGCAGTAGTTTTTATTGATTTAAAACCTTTATATACATGTGTGAATTTTGTACTACTTTTTTTAGCACCTGAGATAAATTGGTTAATTAATCCATCTCCTGGTACATTACATACAGCTGCACTTCTAGCAGCAGATTGAATTTCTAATCCAGGAGTTGCTTCTAATGTTATTGTCCCATCAAGATCATTTGGTATTAACTTAATATCTGAACCATAAAATGTAGAAGGAACCATATTAGAACCAACCATTTTAAAGTTATTTTTATAATTACTTGGAACGCTTAAAAATTCAGTTGGTGTTTTAGTTTTATCAGCAGAAGGTTGTCAATAAATGTCAGTGACTTTAGTAGGAGCTCTTAAAGCGTATGCTCTAACTTCATTAGATGTTGGTGATGATAATGATACAAATACACTGATCATTCCCGCATTATTTGATATATGATTTGTAAAACCGCCTCATTCTCTATATGCTTTTTCTGTATAATTAGTATATTGTTGTGAACCAAGAATTAAACGTGGGGCAAATCCTGCTTGAATAGAAAAACTATCAAGAAAATTTATAGATAAATTAAAAACAAATCCTAATGAATCCTTTGTTAATGCAAGTGATTGATTATTATTCATTTTAAACTTTTTATCATTTGGATAAGGCCCACCAATATCATTCACTAATGCAGATGCATGTGTTTCATTTACTAAAGCTCCTGTTTTGTCATTAAATTGTTGCATGTTTAGTTGGTTTGTTTCTGAATTGATTGGATCTATAGTAGCATTAAATGCAAGGTTTGGTGTACTAAGTCCACCATAAGCCATATTACTTACATTAGGTTTAAAAGTATTATTTGTTCTATCGATAGTTACTTGTCTAACATTGCCACTATTATTATAATACCTAAGACCAAAAGCTTCTGGCAAACTTCTTGCAAAAAGTGATTCATCAGTTACATTAATTGTTCCAAAATTACTTGGATCAACTGTAACAATCCCTTTTGTTTCTTTTTGATTTATTGTAACGTTATCATTTGATCTATTATTATTTTTACTAAGACTATTTACATTAGTTAGTTGATTATTATTACTATTAATGGTACTTGCAATCGTAACTAATGAAATTGTTGTAGCAAAACCAACAGCTAAATATTTTTTGATTTTAATTTTCTTCATTTTCGCTCTTTCTTATTTTCAAAATTTATTTTATTATAACATATTTTTTTTTATAAAAAATAAAGCAAATTTAATAATTTTATTTTTTAAATAGATACAAAGATATAGTTTATTGCTTATTTATTTTATTTTTTTGTATTTATATATTACTAATATCAATAAAATAACTATAAAAAGAGAGAATACACTTGTAGTAGTGATAATTTCTATATAATATGTTGGTTTTTTTATAAACCCTGTAATTTTTATTTCTAAATCCATATTATCAACGATCATCCCCTTAATATCAAAACCTTTATTGATAGTTGTTTGAATTAGAATAGTACCAGTTATGTTATCAAAACTTTTTATTATTGCGTTATTGATAGCGGTATTCACATCAACTTGTGGTGGAAGTATTCCAGGTAATTCAATATAGTCTGATGCTTTGGTTGCTTGATAGGCATATATATTTTTATTAATATCTATTTTCTGAATTAATTTAGTTTCAATAAATTTTTGGAAATTTGTTAATGTAAAAGTACCAAGGTTAATTTCACCTGATATAAGAATTGCTTCAAGAAAATAATTATTTAGATAAATATCAAAAGTGATTTCACCTATAGCATTATTATCTTTTCTATTTTTTATTATAATATCTTTTTCATTAAAACCAGTTGGTGGAAATTTTATAACATTATTATCAAATATTCACTTTTGTATATTACTTTCTTCAACTTTATAAAAAGGGGTTTGGGGTACATCTCATTCTCCAATGTTATAATTCAAAGATGTATTTTTTATAGATTTAAAACCATTATATACATGTGTTATTTCACTGAATGTTTTAGCGCCTTTTATAAATTGGTTGGCCATTGCATCAGCTTGATTAGAACATAAAAGACTACTTCTTTGTTGAGTCTCAAGACCAATTCCTGGAGTCGCTTTTAATGTGATTGTTCCATCAATATCATTTGGTATTAATTTAATATCTGAACTATAGATTGTAGATGGCACAATATTAGAACCACTTATTTTAAAATTATTTGTATAATTATTTGAATCACTTAAAAATTCAGTAGGTGTTTTAGTTTTATCACTTTTTGGTTCTCAAATAATATCATCAACAATAGTTGAACCATTAAAATAGTAAGCATGGACTGTATTAGAAGTTGGTGATTCTAATGATAAAAATTGACTTATCATTGCTGTGTTTTGTATATCTAGACCTTTTGTAAAACCATTTCATGATAGATTGCTATATCTTTCATATGTATTATAATTTTGTGTACCCATAAATAAAAGCGGTTTATCAATATTATCAATATAAAAATCTATACTTGTAGTGAAATTAATTCCTAAAGAACCTTTTGTTAATTGATATCAAGTATTGTTATTATCACTCATTTTAATTATTCAATTTCTTGGAAGAGAGGTGTCTGCTGGGTCTTGAACTATATCAGTAATATGTGTTTCAGCTTTTAAAGCACCAGTTTTTTCATCATATTGAATTAAATTAAATTGTGTTAATTCATCGTTAATAGGATTTTGAGTCTTGTTTATAGTATCCATTTTATAGCCAGAATATGATACGTTTCTTAAATCTGGTTTAAATTTATTTCCTTCTCTTTGAAGAGCAAACTGTCTAGAAACAGATGAATTTTTATAATAAAAATTAATACCAGTTGAGTTAGGAGTATAAGATGCATAAATATTTCCATTGGTTGGTATTAAATTACTTGGATCAATTGTAATTGCTTTTGTTTCTTTTCTTGCAATATTATCATTTGATTTAGTATTATTTTTACTAACACTATTTACATTAGTTAGTTGATTATTAGTATTAACAACACTTGCAATCGTAACTAACGAAATTGTTGTAGCAAAACTAATAGCTAAATATTTTTTGATTTTAATTTTTATCATTTAAACCTTCTTTTAATATAATCTTATTTTAACATATTATTTTAAATAAAAAAGTAGGAAGATATAATAATAGACTAAAATATCTCTATCATTAATTTCTAGTTATTTTTAAATTCATATAATATTTAAACTATGCTTCTTGGATTATTTTTTTCTTTTCTTTTTTTATAACCAAGTATTATAATGAAAAATAATAGTAATAAAAAAATAGTTATTATAGCTATAAAAATAATAAATCACATATCAGATCCTTGAGAAATTAACTTACCCATTATTAAATTATCAACAGAAATAAATACTCCATCTAGTGAACCTAGTTTTTTATTATCTAATAAAATTTTAGTTGTATCTAAAGTGATAATACCTTCTTTTTCAGTAAATCATTCTTCATTAAATTGAATATTATCGATTGATTTAACTATTACATTTGGTAATTTATTATTATTTTCTGTAATATAATCAATAATTATTTTTTTAACACTTTCTTTAGTTTGATTTAAATCAAAAGATGTTAGAGAATTAATGAAACTATTTAAAATAGAGTTTAAACGTTCTCCAGTTTCAGTTTGTTTTTCATAAATTAAATTAAAAGTTTTAGTAATCTCTTTGATTTCACCTTTTTCATAACCCATAAAAGTAATATTAATATTTTTCATATTATTACTTATATCTAATTTAATATCAGTTTGCATAGGGATATTACTTATATAATTTCCTAAGTTAATTATTAGATATTTTTGAATAGCTAATTTATATTGATTTATTTCGATTGATGTTAATATTTGAAAATCATCTAAAAAAGATTTTTTATTGATAATAGACTTAACATCTATGTTTTCATTAATTACAATTGATGATACTGTATTATCAATTTTCTTAAATCCTGTAATTGTTAATTTTAAAGTTTGATTTTTTTGTACAACTCCATCAGTCCCAAAAACTTCAATCATAGGTAATTGTACTTCTAATTCTGCAGTTTCATTATTTGGTATTAAAATTACTTTAGTTCAATCTGGCAAGATACCAGGTGGCAGTTGAGAACTTGTTATGTTATTAACATATGATAAAACATTATCTTTATTAACACTTGAAGCTAAAATGGTTGCTTTATCATTACCAAGTTTTTCAGTTAGTACAGTTTGAGCTGCTGGTTTAAATCCTGTAATTGTAATTTCTAAAACCATATTATCAATAATCATCCCATTAGCATCAAAACCTTTATTGATAGTTGTTTGGATTGTAATAGTACCAGCAACATTATTAAAACTTTTTATTGTTGCATTTGCAATAGCAGCATCTCTATTTGCGCCAGGTGGAAGTTTACTACTTGGTAATAAGTCAAAATAATTATGAGCTATAGCTTTATAAGCATACATATTTTTATTCCCAGCTTTTTCAGTTAATTTAGTTTCACTTGGTATTTTAAATCCTTCAATAGTTATTTCTAAAACCATATTATCAATAATCATCCCATTAGCATCAAAACCTTTATTAATAGTTGTTTGGATTGTAATAGTACCAGTGGCGTTATCAAAACTTTTTATTGTAGCATTCTTGATAGCTTCCTCTCTATTAGAACCAGCTGGAAGTTCACTGCTTTCAGGTAAATCAATATAATCTGATGCCCTCGCTTCATAAGCATATACATTAGCTTTATTGTTATTAGGTTTTTCAGTTAATTTAGTTTCATTTGTTTGTTTAAAACCTGTAATTGTTAATTCTAAAACCATGTTTGAAATAACATCACCTTTATCATCAAAACCTTTATCAATTGTTAATTCTACTTTTAATTCCTTAGTTTTATCATTTGCTATTAAAACTACATTAGTTCAATTAGGAACAACTCCAGTTGGAAGTTGGTTGCCTATTATATCATTTACATATAGTAATATATTATCTTCATTAACACTTGATGCTAATACATTTCCTTTATTATTACCAAGTCTCTCAGTTAATTTAGTTTCACTTGGTATTTTAAATCCTGTAACTATTAATTCTAATGACATATTATCTTTGATAGTACCATCAGCTAAGAAACCTTTATTGATAGTTGTTTGGATTGTAATAGTACCAGTGGCGTTATCAAAACTTTTTATTGTAGCATTCTTGATTGCAGCATCTCGATCAGCGCCAGCTGGAAGTTCACTGCTTGGTAATAAATCAATATAACTTGATGCTATTGCTTCATAAGCATATACATTTGCTTTGTTATTGCCAAGTTTTTCAGTTAATTTAGTTTCTTTTGTTTGTTTAAAACCTGTAATTGTTAATTCTAAAACCATGTTTGAAATAACATCACCTTTATCATCAAAACCTTTATCAATTGTTAATTCTACTTTTAATTCCTTAGTTTTATCATTTGCTATTAAAACTACATTAGTTCAATTAGGAACAACTCCAGTTGGAAGTTGATCTTTAGCTAATTCATTTACATACAATGATATATTATCTTTAGTAACACTTGATGCAAATACATCAGCTTTGTTATTACCAAGTTTCTCAGTTAATTTAGTTTCACTTGGTATTTTAAATCCTGTAACTATTAATTCTAATGACATATTATCTTTGATAGTACCATCAGCTAAGAAACCTTTATTGATAGTTGTTTGGATTGTAATGTTACCAGTTATGTTATCAAAACTTTTTATTGTAGCATTCTTGATTGCAGCATCTCGATCAGCGCCAGCTGGAAGTTCACTGCTTGGTAATAATTCAATATAATTTGATGCTATTGCTTCATAAGCATATATATTTGCTTTATTATTGCCAAGTTTTTCAGTTAATTTAGTTTCTTTTGGTGTTTTAAAACCCGTAATAGTTAATTCTAAAGTTGTATCATTAATAATTACACCATCTGTTCCAAAAACTGCGCTCATTGGTAATTCTACTTTTAATTCTTTAGTTGTATCATTTGGAGTTAAGATTATACTTTCTCAATTAGGAACAACTCCAGTTGGAAGTTGGTTGCCTATTATATCATTTACATATGATAATATATCTTTTTTATTAACACTTGATGCAAAGATATTTGCTTTGTTATTGCCAAGTTTTTCTGTTAATTGAGTTTGAGTCGCTTTTTTAAATCCTGTAATTCTTAATTGTAAAAGCATATTATCTTTGATAGTACCATCAGCTAAGAAACCTTTATTGATAGTTGTTTGGATTGTAATGTTACCAGTTATGTTATCAAAACTTTTTATTGTAGCATTCTTGATTGCAGCATCTCGATCAGCGCCAGCTGGAAGTTCACTGCTTGGTAATAAATCAATATAATCTGATGCTTTTGTTGCTTCATAAGCATATATATTTTTTGTAATTCCTGTCTTTTCAGTTAATTTAGTTTCCTTTGGTGTTTTAAATCCTGTAATAGTTAATTCTAAAACCATATTATCTTTAATAGTACCATCAGCTAAGAAACCTTTATCAATTGTTAATTTTACTTTTAATTCCTTAGTTTTATCATTTGCTATTAAATCTACACTATTTCAATTAGGAACAACTCCAGTTGGAAGTTGATTATCTGTTAAATTATTAACATATAATAATACATCTTCTTTTTTAACATTTGATGCGAACACGTCAGCTTTGTCATTACCAGATTTTTCAGTTAGTTTAGTTTCACTTGGTATTTTAAACCCTCTAATAGTTTTTTCTAAAGACATATTTTCAACAATATTACCATTAGCATCAAAACCTTTATTGATAGTTGTTTTAATTGTAATAGAACCTTTTAAGTTATCATGACTTTCTATTATAGCACTATTGATTGCAGCATCTCGATCAGCTCCTGCTGGAAGTCCACTGGTTTCAGGTAAATCAATATAATCTGATGCTATTGCTTCATAAGTATATACATTAGCTTTGTTATTGTTAGCTTTTTCACTTAATATTGTTTCTCTTGGTGTTTTAAATCCTGTAATCGTTAATTCTAAAGGCATGTTTGAAATAATCATACCATTAGCATCAAAACCTTTATTGATAGTTGTTTTAATAGTAATAGAACCTTTTAAGTTATCATGACTTTCTATTATAGCACTGTTGATTGCAGCATCTCGATCAGCACCAGCTGGAAGTTCACTGCTTAGAGGTAAATCAATATAATCTGATGCTATTGCTTCATAAGCAAATATGCTGCCTTTATTATTGTTAGCTTTTTCACTTAATAGAGTTTCTCTTGGTGTTTTGAATCCTGTAATTGTTAATTCTAATGTTTGATTTTCTAGCACAACACCATTAATATCAAAAATCTTGGTCATAGGTAATTGCACTTTTAAATTTTGTTCTTTGTCATTTGGAGTTAAAATAACACTATTTCAATTAGGAACAACTCCAGTTGGTAGTTGATTACCTGTTATATCATTTACATATAATAATATATCTTTTTTATCAACGCTTGTTGCAAATATGTTTTCTTTATTATTGGCATAGTTTTCAGTTAATCTAGTTTCTTTTGGTAATTTAAATCCTTTAATAGTTTTTTCTAAAGGTATTTTTTCTACAATAGTTCCATCACCTAAGAAACCTCTATTAATTATTGTCTTAATTATAATAATGCCATTTAAGTTATCATAATCTTCTATTTTAGCGTTTTTAATAGCTTCTTCTCGATCAGCCCCTGCTGGAAGTTCACTGCTTGGAGGTAAATCAATATAATTTGATGCTATTGCTTCATAAGCATATACATCAGCCTTGTTGTTGTTAGCTTTCTCAGTTAATATAGTTTCTCTTGGTGTTTTAAATCCTGTAATTGTTAATTCTAAAGTTTTATCATTAATAATTACACCATCTGCTCCAAAAACTGCGCTCATTGGTAATTCTACTTTTAATTCTTTAGTTGTATCGTTGGCAGTTAATATTACTTTAGTTCAGTCAGGAGTAACACCAGTTGGAAGTTGATCTTCTTCTATTTTATTAACATATGATGAGATATTATTTTTATTAACTCTTGATGATAAAATATCTGCTTTGTTATTAGCGAGATTTTTCAGTTAGTACAGTTGGAGTTGCTAAGTTAAATCCTTCAATAGTTATTTCTAAAGGCATATCATCATTAATCTCACCTTTATCATTGAAACCTTTGGAGATAGTTGTTTTAATTACAATAGTACCAGTTAAATTATTGAAGCTGTCTATTCTTGCACTTGCAATGGCACTTTCTCCTCCTGCACTAGGTGGAAGTTCACTACCTGGTAATAATTTAATATAATCTGATGCTGTTGTTACTTCATAAGCATATATATTTTTATTACCTGCTTTTTCAATTAATTTAGTTTCAACAACTTTTTTAAAATTTGTTAATGTAAAAGTACCAAGTTCCAATTCGCCTGTTGTAAGTACTGCTTCAAGAAAATAACTATTTAGATAAATATCAAAAGTTATTTTACCTGCAATATTATCATCTTCTCTTTTTCTTATAATAATGTTTGCTTCACTAAAACCAGTTGGTGGGAATTTTATAATATCATTTGCAATTATAAATTTCTTTATATCTTCTTCAGTAGGTTCAGTAGCTATAACATTTAATCCATCTCATGCTGCAGTTGTAGAATTTAAAGAGGTAGTTTTTGTAGAAAAACCTGTATATACATGTGTGAATTTTTTACTACTTTTTTTAGCGCCTGAGATAAATTGGTTACTTAATCCATCTCCTGGTACATTACATACATATGGATTTCTAGTAGTAGCTTGAATTTCTAATCCAGGAGTTGCTTCTAATGTTATTGTTCCATTAGAATCATTTGGTATCAACTTAATATCTGAACCATAAAATGTAGAAGGCACCATATTAGAACCAACTATTTTAAATTTATTTTTATAATTATTTGGAACACTTAAAAATTCAGTTGGTGTTTTAGTTTTATCAACAGAAGGTTGTCAATAAATATCAGTGACTTTAGTAGGTGCTCTTAAAGCATATGTTCTAACTTCATTAGATGTTGGTGATGATAATGATACAAATGCACTGATCATTCCTACATTATATGGTATGTGGTTTGTAAAACCATTTCATTCTCTATATGATTTTTCTGAAAAACTATTATATTGTTGTGAGCCCAGAAGCAAACGGGGAGCAAAACCTTTTGCATGAGAAAAATTATCAGGAAAGTTTATAGACAAATTAAAAATAAATCCTAATGAATTTTTTGTTAATGCAAGTGATTGATTATTATTCATTTTAAACTTTTTATCATTTGGATAAGGCCCACCAATATCATTCACTAATGCAGATGCATGTGTTTCATTTACTAAAGCTCCTGTTTTATCATTAAATTGTTGCATATTTAGTTGATTTGTTTCTCCATTTAATGGAGTTGATGTGCCATTAAATGTGACATTTGTGAAGCTAAAGGGAGCATAAGCCATATTACTCACATTAGGTTTAAAGGAATTATTTGTTCTATTAAGAATTATTTGTCTAATGACACCATTACCATCATTATGTCACCTAAGACCAAAAGCTTCTGGCAAACTTCTTGCAAAAAGTGATTCATCAGTTACATTAATTGTTCCAAAATCACTTGAATCAACAGTAACAATCCCTTTTGCTTGTTTTTCATTAATTGGAAAGTTTTCATTCGATCTAGCATTATTTTTACTAACACTATTTACATTAGTAAGTTGATAATTATTACTATTAATGGCACTTGTAATAGCAACTAATGAGATTGTTGTAGCGAGACCAACTGTTAAATATTTTTTAATTTTTATCATTTTTACCTATAATTAATATTATTATATCAAATATAAAATTATATAAATATAATTTTACAACTTTATTAAATACAATAAATTAATACATTTTGTAATTAAATATGTAATTTATTGCTATGCTTTCTTCTTATTTTAGTTAATTTAGATAAATTTAAAAATAAGAATTAATAACTATACTTTGATAATGAATCTATATTTATTTCTTTGAGAAGTTATTTTGGCAGATACGAAATAGTTAATAGAAGTAAAAGCTTCATCTTGTCAGCCTAAATTTTACCCTTATATTTTTAAAATGATAATGGTTTTAACTCCAGTAAGCCCTAACTTTCAATTCAATATTATTATAGTTAAATACTAAAGATTATTTCACATTTAAAGTATAATATTAAATATTTTTTAAACTATCTATTACATATAAATGAATTTATTTTCACTAGCTTGTATTTTTGTATTAGGTTATTTTTATAAAAATAAATCATTATTATCAAATGAATAGTTCAATATTTTTTCAATTATTTCATTTATTATTTTTATATCTTCAATATTAGAACTTGATTTAATATTATTTCATTTATCATTAAATAAAATAGAATAATTTGGAGTATTAAAATAATTTATAGTAGTAATATAATCACTAATATTATTTAAAAAGAGTTTCTGTTTATTTATTTTTTCTAAATTATTTGAAAAATTTAAATAAAATAAATCTAAATGACTAACTCAATTTCTAATGTGGATTAATGAATATATTTTTTCTTGAAAATCATTTAAATTTTTAAAATTTGAATCAAGATTATATTTGTTAATAAAGTATATATAAAATTCTTCCTCAATAAATTTATTTTTCTTATTATTAAATGTTTTATTTGCAATAAAATTAATTTTATGATGTTTTGATTTAGTTGAATTAATATCAATATAATTAGATGATAAACAATCTTCTATTTTATTAATTTCTTTAAATATAAAATTTCTACTTCTAATAAAAAAATTATATATTTCAATTAATATTATTGGTTCAACTTTTTCAACTTTAATAATATTTTTTAATAAATGATAAATTAGCATATATTTATATTTGCCTCTTTCATTTACAGAATTTTTAAAAGTAATATTTTTTAAGCAAAAATTATCGATTGCTTTAGAAATTAGAGATTTATTCATATTAATTTATATTCACACTTCACTATATAATAATATTATATTAAATTTAGTTAATATAACTTATAATTTAATGAAGGAGAATATATGAAAATAAATTTTATTTTATCAATGACCCCATTAGGTTGATTAACTTTTCTAGTTTGACCAATCATATCTTCTATTTTTATTATCATTGATTCAAAAAAATTCGAAAACAAAAAATATGCTATTGTTACTGGTTTAATATGTTCATTAATTGGCCCTCTTTTAGTAGGTTTCATAATGGGCTTTTTTTAAAAGAAAAAAATAAGAATAGAGAAATTATTAAATTAAGTTTTTTTTAGATAATGATTAAAAATATATCTAATTATTAAATATTTTTATAATTCATTTATTTAAAAATATAGTAATAAATTATTAACAACTAATATAATTATATAAGAAAATAAAAGGTAAAAAATGAATCTTACAATATATATTGCTAGTGATCACTCAGGTGTTGAATACAAAAATATAATTATTAATTACTTTAATAATAAATATAATTTTGTAGATTTAGGAACTGATTCAACAAATTCAGTTAATTATGTTGATTTTGCTAATTTAGTATCATCAAGAGTAAAAAAAGATAATTATTCATTAGGAATAGTAATGTGTGGTACTGGAGTTGGCGTGAGCATAGCTTCTAATAAAATTAATGGTATAAGGTGTGCTCTTATATATAATAATGAGGTTGCTAAACTAGCTAAAGAACATAATAATGCTAATGTTATAGCATTTGGGGTTAGACAAACTAGTGTTGAATCAATCATAGAAATGATAGAGATTTTTTTAAATACTAAATTTAGTGAAGGAAGACATATAGAAAGAATTAATTCAATTCATAAAATTGAAAATAATTAGTGATATTTGCTAAAAAGTAGAAAATTTAACTCGAATATTTTTTTAAAAATAATAACTAATAAGAATGGATGCTAATAATATTAATATTGAAATGTGAATTAAATATATTACTATAAAATGTTTGCTTTTTATTTTTATTTTTTTCTTTACATTATCATTTAAATTTAATAGCATATAAGTATGTTGTATTAAGGTTTTAAATGAAGAAATTAAAAAAAATAAAATTTGACCATGGTGCATTACTAAATCAGGATTCTTTTATTATGGATAGAGTTTCTTTCAGTTTGCTCAAAAAAATGATTTTTTCATTTATGGGTGGTGTTTTTATTGGCCTTGGATATATTGGTTATATAACCATAACTGCAATAGATCCTGGAGTTAATAATCCTGCTTTAGGAGGAGTACTTAAGTTTTTAGGCGCTGCTGTATTTCCTGTTGGAATATTATTGTGTATATTTTTAGGCGGAAACTTATTTACATCTAATGTATTAATATACTTAGGTGTTATGAAAAAAAAAATTAAATATAGAAAATTTATTATAGACTTAGCAATAACATGATTATTTAATGGAATTGGTGGATTAACTATTGCAGCAGTCGCTTGAGGTGCTGGAATATTTAGTGTTGATAATTCTTTATTAGTAAATAATGATGTAAATAGTTGATTTAATGGAGTTTTATCTGCGCCAAATGCTTCAGGTATGCACGCTTTAAATATAGCAGAATCTAAAATTAATAATACTTGATGAAGCACATTACTGTCTGGTATTCTATGTAACTTACTAGTTTGTGGTAGTGTATTTTGTTTTTTGGTAGTTGACAGTAAGGCTTTAGGGACTTTTCTAGTTTATATTATTATTTTATTATTTGCTCTTTCAGGTTTCCATCATGTTGTAGCTAATTTCTTTGTTATATCTGAAGGTGGCTTTGCATCAATAGCTAATGGCAATCCATGAAATGGTGAACAAGTTGGTAAAATATTTTATCAGAATTTAATACCATCATCTATAGGTAATTTATTAGGTGGCTTGATGATACCTATTGTTTATATGATATGTGCTTCAACAAAATCTAATAATCAAGTTAATGGTGCATCAAACTCTGATATAATCACAAAGTGTGAAGCTAAATTAGACAATAATTTTAACTCTTTGTCTATAAATATGTTCCCAAAAAAAATTAAAAATAATAAATCAAAGAAATCAAATAGTATCGAAATGACTAAAAAACATATAGTTATTAAATCATCTGAAATTGAAATATATAACTATGATAAAAGAAGAAAACTATGACTTACAAGTGCTGGCTATAATAAACAATCATTGAAGTGCTATAAGTGTAAAAATTTAAAACATACTTCTATATTAACTGATAAAAATAATCACATTTGCTATAGTTGTTTTATCAAAAAAAAAGAAAATATAAATAAAAAAACTATTTATTAAAAAGAAATAACTTTACTTTTATTCATTCAAGTATAATAAATATATATATGAAACAATACTTAAATCTACTTGAAAATATATTAAATATCGGAAATAATAAACCTGATCGTACTAATACAGGCACAATATCTTTCTTTGGTTCACAAACTAGATATGATTTAAAAAATAAGTTCCCGATTTTGACAACTAAAAAAGTAAATTTTAAAGCAGTGGTTGGCGAACTTTTATGATTCATAGCAGGTGATACAAATATTAAATACCTAGTTGATAATGGTATCAATATTTGAAATGAATGACCATATGAGAATTATAAAAAATCTAATGAATATAAAAATGAAACATTAAAGGAATTTATTGAACTAATTAAAACTAATGATGAATTTTCTAAAAAATGAGGTGAGCTTGGGCCTGTTTATGGAAAACAATGAAGAGATTTTAATGGTGTTGATCAATTTAAAAATATTATTAACCAAATTAAATCTAACCCCTCATCTAGAAGATTAATTGTCTCTTCATGAAATCCTAATGAAATTGAAAATATGTTATTACCTCCATGTCATTGTTTTTTTCAGTTTTATGTTAACGATAATAAATTATCATGTCAACTTTACCAACGTAGTGCAGACTTATTTTTAGGTGTGCCTTTCAATGTATCTTCATATTCTTTATTAACTCATTTAGTAGCTAAAGAATGTAATTTAGAGGTAGATGAATTTGTTCATACTATTGGCGATAATCATATTTACTTAAATCATGTTGAACAAGTTAAAATTCAATTAGAAAGAAAAGTTGGTTCTTTACCAAATTTAGTAATTAATAAAAATGTTAAATCAATTTTTGATTATAAAATTGAAGACATTGAATTGGATGGTTATGATCCACAACCATTTATAAAAGCACCAGTAGCTGTTTAGAGGTATTTATGTTAAAGATAATATGTTGTGTTGATAAAGAATATGGGATTAGTAAAAACAATAAGTTAGCTTGATCTAACAAAGAAGAAATGAACCATTTCAGAACTACCACTCTAAATAAAACAGTAGTTATGGGTAGAAAAACATTTGAATCGATGGGTAATAGACTTTTGCCTTCTCGTAATAATATTATTTTTAGTAGAAATAAAGAATTGAAAATTGAAGGAGCAATTGTCTCTAATGATATTAAGGAAATTATCAAACTTTCTAAAAAAGAAGAAGTATTTATTATTGGAGGGAAAGAAATTTGAAATTTATTTATAAATTATGCTGATGAAATTATATTAAGTAAATTAAATGAAGAACATGATTGTGATATGTTCTGAAACCCGTCTCTTAAATATTTTAAATTAATGAATTGTGAAACAAGAGATAGTTTTAATATTTTAACTTATAAGAATTTTTTTAATAAAATATTAGATGGGAAAGTTTGCCAAGAATATACTAAGAAAAATATTTTAAATTATTCAGATACTTTAATTAAAAAATATAAAATAATACCTAAACTAGTAATTGTCCAAGTTGGTGATGATTTTGCAAGTAACATATATATTAAGAATAAAGTTATTTTAGCTAAAGAATTAAAATTTAATGTGGAAGTTATTAAACTAGAAGATAATATTAATCAAGAAACTTTAAATGCTTTAATTATCAAATTAAATACTGATGATGTTGTTAATGGTATATTGGTTCAATCCCCTCTTCCAAACCATTTAAACATCAATGCTGTTTCATCAATAATTAGTACTGAAAAAGATGTTGATTGTTTTAATAAAACCAATTTAGGTTTAATTTTTAGAGGTGATTGAGATAATATTTCTACTTATCCTTGTACACCTTATGGTGTTATGGAACTTTTAAAATATTATAAAATTAAATTAGAGTCTAAACATGTCGTAATTATTGGAAGAAGCAATATTGTTTCTAAACCTTTATTACACCTTATGTTAAAAGAAAATGCAACTGTTACTATTTGTCATTCTAAAACAAAAAATATTAATCAATTTTTAAAGAAAGCTGATATTATTTGTAGTGCTGCTGGAGTTAATAATCTATTTAATAAAAATAATATTAAAAAGAATGCAATCATAATTGATATCTCTATTAATAGAGATGATGATAATAAAATTGGTGGGGATGTTATTTTAAATGATGTACTTGATAAAGTTAAATATATTACACCAGTACCTGGTGGAATTGGGCCAATGACATTAATTATTTTATTTAAAAATTTAATTTCTTTGTATCAAAAGCAAATGGAGAAATAATATGTCAAAAAAACCAAAGGGATTTAAACAAAAAACTAATAAAAGATTTGTTAAAGCAAAGAAGAAAACGAAAAAAAAATAATCTATTAAGATTATTTTTTTAAAGTTAACTATTAATTATTGCTAATTAATCGTCTCATTCATCAATCCCTTTACATTTTGGATAGTCTGAACAACCTAAGAATTTACCTTTAAAACTAGTTCTTATTTTCATAGGACCATTACATTGAGGACATTTTCTATCAGCTGGAGCGTCTGGAGCTGGAGCTCTTTCAGTTTTCGCTCATTCCAATCATTCACATCCACTAGTAGTTTTAGTAGTTGGATCTCACTTTCTAGTAGAACATTCTTTTAAATCTCTACCGTTTCTAGTTGTTTTTTCTACAACTGGTGCTCCACATTTTGGACATTCCATAATTTACTCCTTAAAATTGTAATTACATCATTATTATATACTTTATATTTTAAAAAAAATAATAATAGTACAATAATATGAAAATAAATTATATTTTATTAAATGTAATTAAATAAAATATAATTTAATTATAGAAAAATGAGAGATATGAAATTTGAAAAATACCATACTTTAGGAAATGATTTTATAATTATTGATTATCGTGAAATTGCTTTAGGAAGCAATATATTACAACTTGCTAAAGATTTATGTAATCGTTTTACTGGAATTGGTGGGGAAGCATTAATTATTGCTGGTAGCATTGATAATGAATATAATATGATTTGCATTGATAAAAATGGTCGTAGAGAAAGAATGTGCCCAAATGCTATTAGATGTTTAGCGCACCATTATAAAAGGTGTGGTTATAAAAAAAATAGTATCAATATTCAAACTGATGATGGTTTAAAAAATATAAATATCATTGAAGATGAGGAAGATTGATTTAGCACTGAAGTTGATATGGGAACTTTTGATTCAAATACTAGTGATATTAAAGCAATTATTAATTTAGATAAAATCAATAATGTAGAATTTATTCTAAAAGATGGATTTAAGATAAAATACTCTACTATAAATTTTATGTCAATTCATGTTGTTGTATTTTTAAATGAACTAAATGATAAAAGAATATGCCAAATTGTGGAAGAATTAAGTGAATCAACTTCATTCCCAAAGAATGTATGTTTTAATTTTGCTCATGTTGTTGATAAAAATAATATTAATGTGAAAACATGAGAAGGAAAAAGAGAAATAATATCAAGTAGTGGAAATGCGAGTTTTATTATTGCTGTAATTAGTTTATTAAATAATTTAACTTCAGAAAAAGTCAATATCCATCAAGCAATGGGTGATTTATCAATTCAATTAAAAGAAAGCAATTATTTTATGCAAGGTCCATCTAAATTTGTGTATAGTGGTGATATTAATGTTAAAAATAAATTAACTTGTACAACTATTAAATAATTATTATGAAATTAAAAGAAAGCTCATTAAATAAAATAGTATTCCCTGGAAGTTTTGATCCAATTCATAATGGTCATTTATTTTTAATCACAAATATTTTAAAGAAATATAATTACCTTATCATCTTAATTTCTAATAATGAAAATAAGAAAAGTTCTAATATTTATTTTAGAAAAATTAAAATGATTCTTTTTTTGCAAAGAAATAAGGTAAGTTCTAAAAATATAAAAATAGTTATTAATAAAGCTAAAACTACTGATAAATTAAAATTATTAAATATCAATACTATTGTTAGAGGTTATCGTGATGATAATGATTTAAAATATGAAGAAGTTTTATTTAATTCTTATTTAAAAGAATTGCCTAATTTAAAAAGAGAATTAATTAAATCAGATCAAATAAATATTAATTTTCGTTCTAGTTATTTAAAATAATGAAGTAAAATAATGTCTATTATTGGAAGTTTTCATAATTTATATTATATATGGTACTTTATCAAAAAATATATTTCAATTTATATCTCTAAATTTATCTATTTAAATACATAAATAGTTAAAATACCATCTATAATATAAATTATGTAAATTTCCAATAATAGACATTTAAAAACTATAAACTTATTTGAGGCATTTGCCGGTATTGGTGCTCAGTATCAATCATTAAAAAATATTTCTTCAGCAATGAATTGAAAAATTGAAGTAGTTGGTATAGTGGAGTGGTTTGTTCCAGCAATAATTGCTTATCAAGCAATACACCACCCTACAAATAAGGTGAGCAAAGAATCATACTTAGATAGTTCTATAATAATAAGTAATGATTCAAAAAAACCTTGTTCTTCAGAATGAATTAAAAAAAATATAAATAATACAGAGATTGGTTTTTGATTAAATAGATCAAAAAATAATTCAAATAACTTTTTTGATATAACTAATCTTAAAGGAAGGGATATTTCAAAAGAAATTGATATATTTACTTATTCATTCCCATGTCAAGATATATCTAATCAAGGAAAACAAAAAGGTTTTGCTAAGGATGATAATAGTAGAAGTGGCTTATTGTGAGAAGTTGATAGAATTTTAAATGAAATTAGTGAATTGAAATCTAAGCATTCTCTTCCTAAATATTTATTATTAGAAAATGTTAAGGCTATTATAAATAAGAATCATATTGCTAATTATCAAATTTGAATTAAAAGATTAGAAAAATTAGGATATGAATCAAAACAGTATATTTTAAATTCAGGTAACTTTAAAAGTTGCCAAAATAGAGAACGTGTATTTGTTTTATCAGTACTCAAAAAACATAAAAAGGAAGTTTCCTTTGAATTTACAAATTTAGAAGCTATTAAAGAAAAACATCTACCATTAAATAAAATAATAAAAGATGATGGAAAGTATCTTAGCAAGTTCAATCAGTATAAATTATTAGAAAAACAAAATAATTATAATAATATTAAAAAATATGAATTGTTATCATATACAAATTTTCAAAGTGAAAACTTTGTATATGATATTAATTATTCTGGGCCAACTTTAACAGCATCTGGAGCAATGTCTAGACTAAAGATTTACTTTGGTAGTAAAAAAATAAGAGAAATGTATCCAAGCGAATGTTTTGAATATATGGGATTTACTAAAAATGATTTTAATAATGTCTCAAAAACTGGATTAATAACTGATAATAAAAAAATATATTTATGTGGAAACTCAATATCAGTTCAAGTGCTAGAAGCTATTTTTAAGAGTTTGAAGTTTTAATATGAATAAAATTATTAAGTTAGAAATTCCTTTTGGTAATAAACCATATTTAAAAAGCAAAAATGAAAAAAATTTAAAAGAAAAAGCAATTGAAGGTTCTGCTTTTTATATTTTAGATATGAATTTAAATGAATGTATTGGGCAATATATACAATTGAATAAATGCAGCTTTAGAGTCACAGACAAGGATCATATATTAGGAAAAAATGGAGATAATTCAGGTACTTCTTGATATAAAGATTGAAAAGATTTTAGAATTAAATTTATAGACCCTATTACTAAAATAGATCCTAATAAAATGCAAGTAAAAGAAAGAAAATATTTTCAATTAAATGAAAGTCAAATTTTAACTATCAATAAGGCTTTGATGGAAGAATCAACAACTGTATTAAGACTATATTCAATATTTAGTGGTTCAAATACTTCAGGAGCTGAAACTAGTCATAAAAGTTGCCCTATAAAATGTATTGATACTGAATTTTATGATTGTAATTTCTCAAATCCGATTAATAAATTTTTCAATATTAAAAAAACTAATTGACAAAAAGATAAATACATTAATAAAAAAATAGAAACTTTAGATTTGAAAATGTTATTAAGAGAATATCTAGAATTTAATAAAGTATTTTTAGAGTACAATACAGAATTTGACTATACCAACAAATATGAATATAGTCCTACATTACTTAACCACGATGAAAAACAAATAGATAATATTATCAAAACCATTAAATCAGTTGAATATAATTATAGGCTGGAAGAAAGCCAAGAATTGTTTATTAACTCAATAACTAATGAGTTGCTAAAAAATGGATCTTCTGATAAAATAAAAAATAGATTAAGAGCATTTTATGCTTCTAATGTAAAAAAAGCAATTAAAAATAATTATATTAATACTCAATCATTATCTACAAAAAATTGAAATGAAATTATTCAAAATTGTCATATAATCCCTTTTACTTTTAATGAAAATTTTAAAAAGAATAATATAGAAATATTTAAAATGATGATTAATCCATATAATTGCTTAAGAATAGATGCAAATATTCATATTTTATTTGATAAAGGTGTGGTTAAATTTAATATTAATGGAGATCTACTAAAAGCAAAAGATAACTCATTAATTCAAAAATCTTATTTAGATATAGGGAATTTAGCAAATCAAACATTAAGTATTCTTAAATATTGAATTGAAATAAATCAATAATTATTATAATTCTAGTAATTTTAAAATTTTTTCAGTAAGTCAAGCTGCTCTAGAGTCTAATTCTTTATCTTTTCATTCAGTATATTCTTCTATTTTTCTATTAATAATTAAAATCGTATTATCGTGTAAGTATTGTTTCTTAATATTTAATGGTTTATTACTCATAGCAGAATTTAAAGGGCCTTTAACTAACGTTAAATTAGAAAGTGTATGTTTATTTCTAATACATCATTCTTCAGCTTTTGATTCATTATTTTCATTTTGTTCTAATGCATATAACCAAAAGTCAGATTCTTTATCAATATTTTGTGGAAGTATGTGTTCTACAGTAAAGTCATTAAAATCAAGATGTATTTCTCAATCACATGCAACCATTTCTATTCCAGCTAATAATAATTTTGTTTTTTTGCTACTTGTAACATAAACAGTGCTTTGCTTTATATATGTTTTTATATCTTTAAAAGAAAGTAATTTAATATCACTATTTTGTCTATTTTCAAATCAGTTAATAAATGTTTGATTATTTTGTTTTTCTTTTTGATACATAAATATAATATTTGGTATTTCTCTAGTTATATTTTTTTCAGGTCTCCCTTGTAGCAATAAACTAAACATCAATCTAGCTATTAGATTAAAAATTTCTTTCATACAATTATTAGTTATTATTAATTTTCCTTCTTCATTTTTAGCATATAATAATAGGTATTGATGAACTAGCGAATAGTAAGTATTAAAAGACGATTTAAAAACTTCATATAAATATTTAGTTTTTTTATCATCAGTAGTAAAATGAGAAATTTTATATCAAATTTCAGCATGTTTAATTATTTCATCTAGAACTTTATGCACATTATCAATGTTATCTAAATTTAGATTATAAAATGGTGAATTTGCTTCTAATTTAAATAATGATTTAAAGTCTTCATAAATAGCATTACTACATTCAGCTTGTAATTTTAAACCATTACCTAAAATAGGAACTATATATCTAAAGAATGACATTAATTCTTTATCATTATTACCAGTAAATTTTTCTAATTGATCGTATTTATTTGAAAGATTTTTAATATCATTATTAAAGTTAGTAGAATAAAAAAATATAAAGTTTTTAATCAAATCTGATGGCAATAATTTCTTACCAGTAGTATTGATAGCTTCAAATATTTTATTTGGATCATCATGTTTCTTAATATTTACTTGAATCAATAATGTTTTTTCTAATGATGTGATAATATTTTGGGCAAAATTATCATCACTTTTTTTAATTGTTTTAATAAATTTTTCTAAACCTATTACATTTTTATAAAAATTAGATTTTAAACAGTTATCTTTAAAAGGTCTTTCTTCAATTATATCTTCTAACTCTCTACTATTTTTTATATTATTAAGCTTTAATTTAATTTCTTTTGAATTATTAAAATTACAAGTATTATATTTTATAGAAGAATTAATATTTTTTTCTATTCAAGACGGATCAACGTTATCATTTGTAGTTTTAATAACATTACGTAAAGCACATAGAATTAATATAGTAGTAGTAAGTCTTTGTTGCCCATCAACAACAATATCATGATTTGCACCAAAATGAAATATAATTACATTACCAACATAGTACTCTATTTCTTCCTCTGATATTATTATTTTATTTTTCATAAAATTTTCATATATATCACCTAAAAACTTTGTACATTCATTTTCATTTCATGTGTAATTACGCTGGTAGATCGGAATTTCAAAATAGTCGTTAGAATTCAATATGCCAATTAATGTTCTTTCTTTTAAATATGCCATAAAACCTCTGTATCAGTATAACAGAAGAAAAGTAAATTAAACGATAAGTTATCGTTTAATTTTGTATTCAAAGTAATCTAACTTAAATTAATACTAATACATTAATGCCGATTAATGAAGCAATTATTGTAATTGAAGAAATAGCATAAATCTTTTTATATAAATAATTAGATTTTGGAAGTTCTTGTATACCTTTATTTTGTAGCAAGACTCGAAGATAATAAACGATTCCTACTATTATAATAATTAAAATAGATATTACTAATAAAGTAATTAAAATAGATTGATGTTGATTACCGATAATTAAATACTCTATGGAAGATGAAAATAAGAATAATAATCAAGCTAAAAATAAAGTACCAATTAAAGTTGAAAAGATACTAATTAATGTATACTTGATTCCTATTTCTTTTTTCATCACAACAACAGAAGCTACACATGGCAAATAAAAAGTAAATATTGTTAGAAATGATATTAATGCAGGAATGGCATATTTTTGTGAATATAATACTTGTTGAAATCCTTCTGCACTGCCATAAAGTGTTTCAATAGTTGAAGCTGCTACTTCTTTAGCTGGAAAAGACGCTAGAAGAACAATTGAGAATCTAAAATCATAGCCTAATCCAATTGGATATAATAAATACCTTATAGGGTAAGAAAGATAATATAAGAACGAATTATTAATATATCCAGATCCTGGAGTTAAATCTAAATAAAATTGACTATTTGGGCCAGTACTAATCAATACCCAAATAACAAGATTCAAAATGGTTACAATAATTATTGTTCGAGAAACAAATGAATATACCTGAATTGCAGTTTGTTTTAAAATAACAAACATATCAAGTGTTCTTCATCTTGGTATTTGAGTTAAAAATAATGAGTTATTTTTTCTAAATAATGTTTTAGAAAAAACTGTAGCAACAAATAAGGCAATAAATATAGAAAACAGAGTAATACCAAAAGATAATACTCATCCATATGAAGAATGAATTAAAGCATCAGAGATAAAACCATAGACAATCACTCTAGCGCTACATGAAACTAATGACCCAACCATAATGGAAATAATTTGTTCTTTACGGTTACTAATACCCCTAGAGAGCAACATTGAAGGTATATTACATCCTATCCCAGTAAATAAATTAATAAGTGCTCTACCACTTAGACCTGATTTTTTTAAAACATTGTCAAAAACAATTGATAGTCTTGATAATATACCTATTTGTTCTACAATGGTAATTGATATAAATAATATAATTACCCATGGTAAGAAACCAATGATTGTAAATACCCCACCAATAATGCCATCACCAACAAATGAAGATAATCATAATTGTAATGAACTGTCAGGGTTTAAATTAAGAATTGAATCACTAATAATTGTTTGTAATGCGCCTAAAGCATTGTCTGCAAATTGGGCTTGGATATAACCTCCAGCATATTGATAAAAAGTCAAAAAATATATAGAAATCATCAATAATATAAAACCAGGGATAGCAACTCATGGATTCATTAAGATATTGTCTATTTTTTTAAATTTAGAATAATATTTTTTTCCTTCTTGATTTCCAATAGAAACTAATGCTTTCACTAATAAATCATTAATTCATTTTTTTCTTGTTTCTTCTATTGTTTCACAATTCTTTTTAGTGAATTTCATTTTTAATTTAAGAGTATTAAATTTATCTTCAATGCCTCATTCTTTAAATTTATCAATAACTTTACTATTATTATTTAAAGCTTCTAAAATTAAAAATCTTGGTGATATTTTATTTTCAGGAATAGATTTAGAAAATTTCTCAATCATTTTTTCAACTTTATCATCATAAGAAATAATGAATTCTTTATGAGGCTTTGGATTATCTAATATAACAGAACTTAATGAATTTTTAATGTTTATATTTTTCTTTGCAGAAATTAAAGAAATTGGAACATTAAATTTAGATTCTAATTTATGAATTTTAATCTTTGAGTCTTTTACCTCATCACACATATTTATAACAATATTATTTAATACATTAGCTTCAGCTAAAAGCACAGAAAGATATAAATCTCTTTTAATTGTTAATAAAGAAATTATATTTATAGAACTTTTATAATCACCTTCTAAAATATTATTAACAGTAACTTGTTCATCCATCCCAGTCACTGAAAAAGTAGAGACACCAGGAAGATCTAATATTGTGATTTTTTTATCACCTCTAATTGTCCCACTGTTTAATGTAGTTGTATATCTATCTATATTTGCAACAGATGATACTTTTCAAGTTATTTTATTAAAATAGGTTGATTTTCCAACATTAGGTGCTCCAACTAATAAAAATTTATTTTTAATAGCATTTTTATTTTTTAAATTAAACATCTACCACCTTCATTTTTTAACTTTTTATATAATTTAACTTGTTATTTTTTAGTTTGGTCCAATTCTTTTACCATAATATTTTCTGCATCATTGGTTCTAATCGCATATTGAATATTTTCTACAATTATATTCAATATGTATTTATTTTTATTATAATCACAAACAAATATTGTATTACCTTTATAGATACCGATGTTCTTAAGCTGCTGAACTGAATTTTCATTTTTAATTTCGATTGAATGTATTAATAAGTCTTTATTTTTTAGATCAGAAGTTAATTTTAAAATTTTTTCCATTTAAATAAATATAACATAAAAATTAGAAAAATGAAATATTATTTATGTTATATTTTATAATAGGAATAATATGCCAGAATTACCAGAAGTACAAACAGTAATTAATTACTTAAATAAGAAAATATTAAATAAGAAAATAATTAAGATAACTATAAACAATAATAAACTATTAAAAAACTTTAATGAAGAAGAGATGAATAATGTTTTAATTAATAATTCTTTTAAAAGTATCATTAGAAGAGGTAAATATTTAATTTTTAATTTATCATCAGAAAATATAATAGTTTCACACTTAAGAATGGAAGGGAAATATTTTTATTGTGATAATTTACAAGATGACATATTGAATAAGAAGCATAATCATATAATTTATTATTTTAGTGATAATAGTTGTTTAATATATAACGACACTAGGCAATTTGGTACTTTTAACTTATATAATAGTGAAACATTTAAAAATAATAAAGAATTATCAAAATTAGGTGTTGAACCTTTTAGCAAAGATTTTAATTTTAAGTATTTAAAACCTAGATTACTAAAGAGTTGTAAAAAAATAAAAACTTTTTTATTAGATCAAACTGCGATTGTTGGAATTGGAAATATTTATGCTGATGAAATATTGTTTGAATCAAAAATTAATCCAGAAAGAATTTCTAAATCTTTAAATGATAAAGAAGTTGAAGATTTAATTTTAAATACTAATAAAATATTAAAACTATCAATTGAAAATAATGGAACATCTATTTATACATATCAAATAAATCAATTTCAAAATGGAAATTTTCAAAATCTTTTAAAAGTCCATACTAAAGCTAAAATGCCTTGTGTAGTTTGTGCAACAATAATAACTAAAACTAAAATTAATGGCAGAGGAACATATTATTGTCAAAAGTGTCAGAAATAATATGTTATATTGCATCACAGGTAAACCTAATTCAGGAAAAACAACATTAATTAAAGAATTTCAAAAAAGAGGATATCAAATTCTAATTATTGATGAGTATATTAATGAGATTTATCAATTTAATAATATTGGTTATCAAAAAATTGAAAAAATATTTGGTTCTAACTATGTTGATGGTAAAAATGTAATAAAAAGCAAGTTAAAAGAACTAATTTTAGAGAATAATGAGTGTTTAACTAAATTAAATCAAGAAATGTGACTAATTATTAAAAAAAGAATAGAAAAAATTGAAAAAACGTCTAAATCAGTATTTGTTGAACTAGGAATATACCCATTAGATATTCATTTATTTAATATATTTGAAAAGGTAATTTTTTTAGATAGAAAAAAACAACAATATAGTGACTTAACAAAGTTTTATGACAAAATAGATATAAATTATTTTAAAGAGCAATTAAACACTATTTATATTAGTTATAACGATAATATTGAAGAGTTCTTTAATGAACTTTTATTAAAAATATCTTAATTTATTAGAAAAACAGACATTTTAAGCAAGAAAATGTGTAGTACATATGATTTTAAAAAGTCAACAATTATTTTTTTATAAAATATTATATAATTTCTCCACAAAGTGGTGGAAAACTATTTTTAATTAGCAATATTCACTTAAAAACTGTGGTAAATTTGTGGTATTTGTACTTAATAAGAAATAAAATAAAAAAAATCTATTTTTATAAGTTTATTATCTATAAAATTACTACATTGAAGGAAAATATGAGCAACGATAAGATCAATTATAAAGTTATATGTAAATTTGATTTTTATTTAAATGATAAGATGTTAAATTTTGTTTATCTGCCATTATTAGGTGCAGATGCCATTACTTTATATCGTTTCCTTCACACTGATTATGTATCTGATGTAAATATGGGGTATTTCTCTAAAGATACTAGTAGGATTTTAAAAAATCTAAAATGAAACTATGAAAAATATAATGAAAACAAAAATTCTCTTGAGGCAGCTGGTTTATTAAATACTTATTTAGACTCTTATAAGACTAATAATATTGTTTTTAATATAAATGAAGCAATGAGATGAGAAGAATTTAAATCTAATCATAAAATGATTGCTCTTTTAAAACAAAAAGTTAACCCATTAGAATTTGATAGAGTGAAGTATAGTTTTGAAGGAAATGATACACTATTAAATTTTTATGATATATCTTGTAGTTTTGATTCTTTTTATAATGATTCAAATTTAAATAATATTAATACATTTGATTTTAATTTTCTATATGATTCTATTTTAAAAATGTCTAATAAAATGCTTGTTCTAAATGACAAAATAAAATCATTAATTGAATCATATTACAGAACTTATGAATTATCATTTAAAGAAATATTAAATATTGTTTATCAATCTATTTTTCTAAATGAAAAAAATATTGAAGTAGATGATAAATTATTAAAAATAAATTTTGAAAAAAGTGTAAAATCTTCTGAATCTGTAAATATTAATTACATATTAAAAATAAATAGAAATCATAAAATATTTAGTGACAATATTTCACATGAATCTTTTAATTATGTGATTAGCGATTATAAAACAATTAATTCTGAACAATATCTAAGTGCTATATCAAAATCACCTATAGAAGTTTTACATAAGAACTTAATCAAAATGTTAAGAAATCAATATCAATTACCTGATTATTTAATTAATGTATTAATTGATTATAGTATTTATAAAAATGCAGGTAGAATTGAACCAATGTATATTCAAAAAATAGCAATGAGTGTTGTTAGATTAAATATATTACAAGTTGAAGACTTGATCAATCATTTAAATAACTCTAATAATATTATTATCCAAAGTAGTGATAATAAGAAGACGGTTTTTGATGATTAATAATAAAAAAGAAGCTAATATTTTTGTTAATGATTATAAAAAAAATATAGATAAAATGAAATCAAAATTTATTGACTATTATAAAAATAATCTAGCTGTTAAATCATTGAATTTAACTGAACAAGAAATTATTGAAAATATTACCATAATAAAAAAGGCAATTGATTCATTTGATAACTGTGGTGATACTTCTAGCACTTGTGGAAATGCTGGATTACATTTTGAATTAATTAGAAATAAAAATAATGAATTGATTTTAAATAATTTTCAATGCAAAAAAAATAATGATAAATTGCAAATTGAAAAGATTAAATCAAATTATTTTTTAAAAGAATGTACATCAATTGTTTTTAATAATTTTTTTAATAAAAATTTTATTGATTCAACTGATAATAATTTGAATTTACTTAAAAGTCTTAAAAATTTAACAAAGGATTTAACTAAAGATAATTTTATTTTTTTAGAAGGTGATAGTAATACTGGTAAAACTTATATTCTATCCGCTTTTACAAATGAAATGGCAAAAGAAAATTTTACTGTTTCTTTTTTAGGGATGATTGAGTTTGCAACTTTTGCTAAAGACCTCATGTTTGATACAAATAATACTACTTCAGAGTTAATATCAAATTTGAAAAATGTCGATATATTAGTTCTTGATGAATTAGGTAATGAGAAGTTCAAATATTTCATTCATATAGAAATTTTATATATAGTATTGAATTACCGATTTATAAATAAAAAAACTACAATAATATCTTCTAATTTTTCTATAGCTGATTTAAAGAGGAAATATGAAATTGATTCTTATAAAGAAAAATATGCTATTTCTCTTTTAATAAATAAAATCAAATCAAATGCAAAAAATATAAAAATAAAAGGAAATCACAATGAAAAAAAATAAAGTACTAGTAAATTTAAATGAAAGACCGGTTGTAAGTAAACAAACTATATTTTTTGGTAAATATAATGGTTTTCAAAGATATGATATTTATAGAAATAATTTTGCAAAAGTTATTGAAAGATCTATGCGTCAAGCATTTTGAACACCTGAAGAAATTTCATTAGTTGACGATAGAGAAAACTTTAAAACTCTTCCACATCATATTCAAGAAATTGTAATACATAACTTATTATTTCAAACGTTAATGGATAGTGCTCAAAATAGAGGTTTAGATAGTATTATGTCAGAATTAGTTACAGAGAGCGAATGGGAAGCTGTTTTTAAATCTCAAGCTTATTTTGAATTAATTCATTCATTATCTTATTCACATATATTAAGAGAGATGTTTTCTTCAAATGCCACAGATATTTTTGATAGAATTTATTCAATTGATGAAATCAAACATCGTACAGATAAAGAAATTGAAATCTATGATGAAATAAAAGAAATGCTCAATACCAATAATTTAAAACCTACTGATGAAAATAAAAAAAAGATACTTACTTTATTAATTCATATTTTCTTTTTAGAAGGTTTAAAATTCTACATTTCTTTTATGGTAACTTATATGATAAATTGTTCTTATAAAGATGCTATACCTGGTATTGTTAAAATAATAAAATTAATTAACTTTGATGAAGATATGCACGTTGCTGTTATTGGTGGATTAATAAATATTTTAAAATTAGATGAGAGAGAAGGCTTTACTGGGTTATTTAATAGTGGATGATTTGAAGATAAGTGTTATCAAATAGTTGAAGAAATTGTTAAGGATGAATTAAAGTGAGGTAAGTTTTTATTATCATTTGGTCCAGTCCATTCATTAACTATTGAAGTGTTTGATAATTTTATGAAATATTATGCAAATGAAAGATTGAGTAAATTACAACTAGAACCATTATATAAAGTTGATGATGAATTAGAAATTGTTGAATGATTCAAAATGTATAAAGATATCAATAAAGATAATACTGCACAACAAGAATCTACTGCTCTTAATTATAATATTGGAACTATGAATAATGATATGGGTAATAATGATTTAAATAAAATTCTTAATGATATTATCTTAGCAAATAAAAAAGGTGTTAAAAATGAAAAAAAATAAAGTATTATTGTCGCAAATTGAATTAGCTAAAACTGAAAAGGAAGTTATTGAAGGTAGTGCAATTAATGTTGATGAATTAGAAGTTGTAAAACGAGATGGTAGAATTGAAAAATATGAAGTTTTCAAAATGAGACGTGTTTGTTTATGGTCTTGTAATGAAAATCAATATTATGCAGATGCATTAATTTCTTCTACAAGAATTAAACTATATAATAAAATAAAAATTGAAGATGTATATAATGAGTTAATAAAGAGTGCAGCCAACAAAATTAGTCGTATAGCTCCTCAATATGAAATGATAGCAGCCAAGTTATTATTACTAAAAATTTATAAAGATGTTTGAAATATTAAAAAAACTAAATATCCTGATTATTCTGAAGTAGTTAAAAAAGGAGTTACTACTGGTAAATATAATAAAGAAGTATTTAATAGTTTTACTTCTGAAGAAATTATAGAATTAGGGACTTTTATAGATCAAGAAAAAGATTTTTTGTTTACTTATAAATCTCTTTATACATTTTATGAAAAATATTGTTTAAATTTAAAGAAAGTAAAAAAGTTAGAATTACCTCAGCATGTTTATCTACGAGTTGCTATTTCTTTATTTTATAAAGAACGTAAAGATGAAAGAATTGAATTAATTAAAAAATTTTATAATGAGTTGTCAAGCCATAACTTTACTTTAGCAACACCAATAATGTTAAATGCAGGAACTAAAAATCAACAATTGTCTTCTTGTGTATTAAGTAAAATGGATGATGATTCTCATTCTATAATGGATACAATTCATTCAGCAGCTCTTTATTCTAAAAATAAAGGTGGTTTAGCTATAGATATTTCATCAGTTAGAAGCTCTGGTAGTTATATTGAAGGAAATAACGGTTTCTCTTCTGGCCCAGTTCCTTTTATTAAAATTATAGAGTCAACTGTAAAAGCATTTAACCAAGGTTCTGTTCGTCCTGGTGCATGTGCTATTTATTTTCAATGATGAAACTTTAATTTTAGAGAATTAGTTGTTTTAAAAAATAATACTGGGACTGAAGAAAATAGAGCTAGAAATTTAAAGTTTAGTGTGAAAATTAATGATTTATTAATAAAGCGTGTTTTAGATAATAAAGATGTTACTTTATTTGACCCAAAAGATGTTCCTGAATTACTAGAAATAACTGGGAAAGAATTTGAATCTAAATATGAAGAATATGAAAATAAATCTAATATTAAAAAAGTTGTCATTAGTGCGAGAGAAATAATTTCTTTAATATTTAAAGAAAGAACTGAAACTGGAAATGTGTATTTATTTCATGAAGAAAATGTTAATAGTGTTTCAATGCTTAACCGTTATATTAATTCATCTAATCTATGTTGTGAAATTACATTACCATCAAGAGCTTCAAGGATGGTTGAAGAGTTTAGTTATAAGGCTGATAATGGAGTAAATTATATTTCTAAAAAGTATGAATCTGGTGAAATTGCTCTTTGTAATTTAGCTTCTGTTAATATATTCAATTATCAAAAATTAAATCAAAAACAAAAAAGCTCTTTAATTGAAATATTAGTTAGAGGATTAGATAATACTATTGAAGTTTCTAACTATCCAGTATTAGAAGGTAAAAATACTAATAATGATTGAAGATATTTAGGTATAGGTGTATTGAATATGGCAAATTATTTTGCATCTAAATCTATTTTTATCGATAGTCAAGAAGCTTTAGAAATTACTCATGAAATATTTGATAAATTAAGTTATGAAGTTATTAAAGCATCACATGAATTATCTAAAATAAAAGGTTCATTTATAATGTTTAAAAAAACAAAATGAGCTGAAGGTATTTTACCAATTCATTTAGCTAATAAAAAAGCATTAGAACTTACTGATTATAAACCTGATTTAAATAAGTGAAATGAGTTAGCTTTAAATATTAAAAAATATGGTATTAGAAATGCTCAATTATTAGCAATTGCACCAACCGCTACTAGTGGCAAGGCTATAAATGCAACTGAATCAACAGAACCTGTTCAAAATTTAATGTATAAAGAAGATGGAAAAATTAATTTACCAACATTAGTACCAAATATCGGTAATTGACAATTTTATAGAGTGGCTTTTGATTGTGATCAATATATGTTAATAAAAGCAGCAGCAATAAGACAATGTTATTTAGATCAAGCACAATCAATTAATGTTTATTTTAAAAAAGTAACATCTTTAACAGATTTTGCTATGTTCCATTTTTATGGTTTTAGTTTAGGTATAAAAACTTTTTATTATTGTAAAACATCTAAAGAGTTAGTAGAAGATATTTGTGAAAGCTGTTCATAAGATCAAACAAATAAAATATCAAAATAAAAAAATAACTGTTTTATTTGGTATTGTTATTTTAATAATGGGTAGTGTAGGCACTGGTATTTTTTTTAAAAATTCAGAAATTCTAGCTAGTAGTTGAAACTCTTTAATAATTGTAATTTTATCTTGAATTTTTTCTTCAGTCGGTATTTTTCTATTAGCATTTTCTTTATCAAGAATAGTTGCTGAAATTAAAAGTTCAGACTTAAATATTTATGGGTGAGTAAAACATCATAATAGTAAAAATATATCTAGAGCTATAAAAAATTATATTTTATTATATTACATGCCAATGATTAAGTTTGGTGTTATTTTTTATGCAGTAATTGCTTTTCAAAATGCTATTGGTTGAGATAGCGCAAAATGATGAGAAATTTTTTTAGTAATATTCTTAGTTATTACAATTATTCAATTTACTGGTGGGACTTGAATTAAAACTATCAAAGCTACTAATAAAATATTTTTTGTAACTCAAATGCTACCAATTATTTTTGTATTTATATATGGAATATATATAATTGCAACAAAAGGTATTGAAATATTTAATTTTTTTCCGAATGAAGAATTGAATCCAGATATATCAGCATCTAGACCATTATTGAAGTTTTCACCTTATATTGGAATATTATCTTCAATCCCTTCTATTTATTTTGTTTATGATGGGTTTTATAAAGTTGCTTCAATGCAAACTGATATGAAAGAACCTCATAAAATTAAATATGTAATTTTATTTGGGATGATTGCATTAGTTATGATTAATATTTTTTTATCAATATTTTTAATTGTTTCATTTAATGGAAATTTTACTAGTAATGAAAACATCACCATTGTAAAGGTAGCTAATTGATTAATAATTTGTTCAGCATTAGGAAACTTTAATTTAAACGCTATTATGGCTAGTAGATTATATGAATCTTGTTATTTTGATAAAAATAATTATCATTGAACACAAAGATTTTTAAATATTAAAAATTCAAATCAGTCCAATCCTTATAACGGAAGCATTCTTTCTTACATTACAACAATTTTATATTTTATTCCATGTTCAATTATTGGGGCACTATTATTTTTTAATTCATCCAGTTATACATATGCTGATCAATTAACTAATAATATGTATAGTTTTAATGATGTTTTAATTAATTGGTCATCAGTATTTATTTTTATTATTTTATTATTACCAATTATGGCTAACTTTAAAAAAAGCACTACAAAGGTAAAGATTTTTGATGCTTTAACTATAGTATTAATTACCATCCCTTTATTATTTTTAATATTTGAAAGTTTCTTTAATTTAGGCTATATGATTTTAAATAATTATTGATTAATAGAATCAAAAATAAATATATTTATGTCAAGTATTTATAAAATAATTTTATTACTTTTTAATTTTAACTTCATTGTTATTCCATTATGTTTTTATAAGATCAAAAGTAAATCAAAAAAACAAGAAAATGATTGAAAAATTTAATTAATTCATTATAAAAAGTGATATCATTAACATAGAATATAGAAATAAGGATATCGATGACATCTACAATGTTAAAGATATTGATTAATTTAGCATTTTTTTTATTAATTGCTGGTGGGTCAATAATCTATTTATGAAAACTAAAATTAGAAAATAAGGGTTATAAATACCTTTTTATAGTATACACAATATTTTGAATGAGCTTAATGTTAGTGAGACCTTATCGAGGGACTCTACAAAAAGAAATTGATTCTAATTTAGTTTGGTTGGCATTGGCTATTTATGGTTTTATTGGAATTTTTGCTAGAATATTTGCAGACTACTTAAACTTTTTAAAAAAGAATCGAAAATGCTTTTTATACATTGGTGCTTTAAGTCAAGTTATTTTATTTATTCCAATTATAGTATCACCAACTAGTGCAAGTAGTATATTACAAGCAACTGCTGTTGGAATTGGAGCAAGTTGTATTGGAAGTTTTGAGTTATTATTTAAAGAACAATTTAATCAGAAAAAAGTATATTTAACTGTTTCGCTTTTATCTATACCACCATTGTTGGCTAATTTTATTACAGCACCAATCCAATCATTAATGGTAAGTGCTGCTAAAAGTAATGGAGTACTTAATTTAGATATATTTAAGTATCTATGAGTCATTGGTCTGTTCATGGCATTAATAAGTTTTATAATGATTTTTTTTATAAAAGAAAATAGATTATATTTTGCAAGTATAAAAACTAAAAAAATAAATAATAAAAATCAATATCTAAATTTGTTTTCAATATGTATTATTGGTTTTATTATTATGTTTATAAAATTTTCAAATTCTGGCGGTATTGCTACTTTACATTTACAAACATTAGGAAAATTATCTAATCATGACACTAGTAGTTATGAGGGTTATTTATCTGTCATATTTTCAATATTTCAATTGATTGGTGGTATTTTAGTTGGAACAATTTTAATTAGAAAAATGAAAACAATTCAAATATTTTATTTAGGGATAGGAAGTTGAATTTTATATACAATATTAGCAATGTTTAATACTAATTCCATTGGTTTTTTCATCATTCATTCAATCAATGGATTTAGTTATGGAATTTTATACAATTTAGTATTAGGTCAAATTTTATCATTCACTTTTAAAAGTGAAAAAATTACACCAATGGGAATTTATCAATCTGTTTTAGCAATCGGTATTTCTTGTTCTAGTATTTATACAGAGTTTTTGAAAAATGCAATTACTAAAAATAATAATTATTATTTAGGGAACATGGCTGTTGATGGTGGATTATTATGTGCAATTATATTATTATCTGGAATTTATTCAGTAAGTTATTTTTATAATAAAAAACATTCTCTTTATCATAAAGATTTTGATATATAATAATTTATATGAAATTAGCACTTGATGTAATGGGATTTGAAAATAATATTAAAGAGGCAATCGATGCTTCTAGATTATTTTGTAAAAAAAACAATAATGTAAAAATTATTTTAGTAGGAAATGAAAATTTAATTAAAAAAGAATTAAAATCTACAGATGATTTTGAAATTGTCCATGCAAATGATATCATTGAACAAAAAGATAATATATTAGTGTTGAGAACAAAAAAAGATTCATCTATGGCTAAAGCAATTCAATTAGTACAAGATAAGAAAGCTGATGGAGTTTTAAGCGCTGGTAATTCTACATTATATGTATTTTTAACTTATCAAATATTTACAATGATAGAAGGTATTGAAAAAATAGGTTTTATGCCATATGTTCCAACATTTGTAGGTGAAGGATTTAATGTGTTAGATGTCGGAGCTTCATTAGAGTGTAGTGGTGAAGATTTATACAAACTAGCTATTATGGGAAATGTTGCAGCTAAGTTAAGAAATGTTTCAAATCCTAGAGTTGGATTATTAAACATCGGAACTGAAGATCATAAAGGTTTTGATAGACATCATCAAGCTAGTAAATTATTAAAAGAAAATAAAGATATTAATTATATTGGATTTGTGGAAGCTAAAAATATGTTAGAAGGTATTTGTGATGTCTTAGTTACAGATGGTTATGTAGGTAATGTATTTTTAAAAAGTATTGAAGGAACTTCAAAATCTATTTTCAATAACTTATTAAAAACTTATAAGAAACCATATAATTTATTATCATTATTATTATCACTTCCAACACTATTATCTATTAAGAAAAAATTTGATTATAAAAATAATGCTGGAGCATTTGTTTTAGGTGTTAATAATATTGCTGTTAAAACGCATGGGTCAGCTGACTTTAAACAGTTTTATAGTTCATTAAGAATGCTAAAAGAATCAATCGAATTTGATTTATTAAATAAAATAAAAAAGGATATAAAAAAATATGAAAATTAATAATTGAAACAAAAGTATGAAAGAATTTCTATCTGTTTTTGGGATAGATAATCCAAAAAGTCTTTCAATATATAGAGAGGCATTAACTCATAGAACTTATGCAAATGAAAATCATTTAGATTATAATTATGAAAGATTAGAATTACTTGGTGACTCTGCAATTAATTGAGTTATAACTAATTTTTTATATAAACGTAATTCAAATTATACTGAAGGTGATATTTCATTATTCCGTTCTAACTTAGTTAAAAAAGAAGTTCTTGCAGAGATGTGTTGTGATATTCAACTAGATACATTAATTTTATTAGGTAATGGAGCTAAAAATAATGTTTCAAACACATCTATTTATGAAGATGTTTTTGAATCTTTTATTGGTGCGGTTGCCCAAGATCAAGGAATTAAAAAAGTTATTAAAATATTAGAAAAAACAATTATTAAAAAATATGGAAATGCGATTGAAAAAACTACTAAAGATTATAAAACTCAATTACAAGAAATATTACAATCTAGATCTATGGGAACACCAAAATATATAAAAGTAACTAATAATAATTCTAAACTTAAAATTAGTAGAGTTGTTTTTGATGATTGTGTTTATGGTGAAGGTGAAGGCATTAATTTTAAAGAAGCTGAACAAAATGCAGCAAAAAGTGCACTAGATAAAATAAGTTAATTAATTTCTTCTTTTAACATTTAATTTTCATAGCAATAATAATAATAAAAATAAAATTCCTGACAAAACACCTATTACTATATAAATAACAAATCCATCTATATCTCCAACAATTATTGGTGGGGGAATAAATTTATCAAATTTAAAACCTTTTAAATTTACTCTTTGATAAAGTGGTTTATAATTCGCACTACCTTCTTGGGTTCAATTATAATTACCATCATAATAGTTATCTATCTGAACAATGATGTGTAACAAATTATCATTAAAATTATTTACATATTTATCATTATTATTTTTAGCATTTAATACTTCAATTACTGAAAATCTACTTTTTACTTGAAAAGAGTTCCCATAAGGACCATTGTAGTCATGATTAATAGTATCACTTTGAACATTGGTTCAATTTATATAATTATTAAGTTCATTGATATCATTAGGAATTACTTGATTATTTGGGATATTACTTTGATAAACACTAGAAATTGAGGACTTTTTTAAATTTTTTATTACAAAAGTCTTAATTAAATAATCACTAGTAAAGTTAGAATCAACTAACCTGTTCGTTATCTTTACTTTTAATTGGATTTCTCCTATGCTATTATAACTATTAATAGATTCTAAAGTTAAAATAGTTTGTGGTGATTTTGAAGGATATAAAATAGTAAATCACGAAATTATAGCATCACTATTAGACATTGAAAACTGAGAGGGTAAGAAGTCTTGTATATTTTTTGGTAATTTATTCAAAACAGCATCTGTTGTTTCAATTACACCAGGTGGTAAGACTGGTTTTGGAGGTGGCAATGGTTGTGTATTAGTATCACCATTCAAAAACCCTCTATAAGATCCACCACCAAAATATGTACTAGAACTATCTTGAACATTACCAAAACTTCATGTTCCAATTATTGTAACAATATATCTATTGGTATATTCTGGAGTATCTGGATGAGTATTTATAAAAGTACCATCAGGGTTAGATGTCGTTGGAAGGCTGCCTGAATTTAAAAAAGCACCATTACCAATTATTATATTTGGATTCTCTATTTCAATACCTTTGAATTTTCCATTAGCAAATATCAATGCAGAGAAAGATCTAGGTCTTATTTCTTTTACATATTCTTTAATTGTAAATGTACCATTATTTTTTGGATCTTCAATTCATGAGTAATCAAAAGCAATTGCAGACATTGTTGAATTTTCAATTAAAACACCTTCATCCATTTTATAAAATTCATTCAAAGGGTCTAAAGTAATTCTAACATCTCCAACTTGTGTAGCAATTGAAGTACCAATATATGTAACTGTTTTAGGAATGAATAAATTAGCTAGTGTAAAAGTATTATAGAATGCACTTTCACCAATATATTTTAAACCTTCTGGAAGAACAACATTCAATGATGTTATTGGTTGGCCTGATGATGTTGAAGCGCCTAAATCGCTAAATGATAATAGTCCTATCTTTTCTAATTTGGAATTAGGTTCAAAAATAATTTGACCGTTCACTGAAAAACTACTAAAAGCTTCATCACGAATTTCAACAACATTAGAACCTATGATTAAGTCTTTAACATTATTTATTTGTCGCGATGTTAGGAAGTTTCCACCGATTATTTTATTATTAATATAAAAATCTAATTTTTTACCATTAATTGTAATATCAAATATTGCAATAGCTCGATCAATTGATTTTTCAGATAAAATATTATATCCAGAAAAAATAGTGATAATAAATTTAGAATTTCTAGAGAAAATATTTCCTTTAAAATTGGTGAATGCTCCATCTCCAATTGTTTCAACAACTGGAGATATTTCAAAATTAGTCAAATTTCCATCATAAAAAGCTAATTTTTCAATTATAGTAACATTATTAGATAAAGAACTATTTAAGTTAAATATAGGTGTTTTATTATAAGATGGAACCATTGAGAAAAAATTAGTTCCAATTATTTTAGTATCACTAAGTAATTCAAGGTTAATAATACTTGGAACATTAAAATCAAATAAATAATTAATTACAGCAAGAGCTCTATTTTCTCTAGAATCATATAAAATACCATTAGATATTTTAAAAATTTCATTGCTTTCAAAAACAATTGATTTTAATTTAAGATTACCACCAAATGGATTATATCCAATATTAGTAACACTGCTTGGAATAAATATTCTTTCTAAATCCTTCAATTCAGCAAAAGCAGAACCACCAATATGAGTTATAGTATTGGGTAATATAATTTCTTTAATTTTAAAACTCTCAAAATTATCAGCACCATAAAATGAACTTTCTTCAATATGAGTATAACCTTCTAAAGATGATGCATTTATAACACCATTAGCATCAATTCAAGTTGAGCAATTTATATCAACAACTCTTCTATCAATTGTTGTTATAGGAATTTGCGAGAAATCCCGATTTTTTTGTTGATTTAAAATTTTATTATTATCTAATATTTGAGTATTAGAAGTATTAAATGGCAATGAAAAAAAGATACCACAAAATGGTATAGTTAATAGAATAGGAAATAATATTTGTTTTTTAAACATATATATTTTTTAGATTTATCATTTTATTAAGAAGTCTGCCATCTACATATTTGATAACACATCTTTTTCTATAAATAATAATTTTCTTATCAACCTTTCTATTTAAATTATACAACTCTGATTGTTTATAAGTAATATATAAAGTTTTTTTAATAAGTTGTTTATCAATTATATTATTTGGAATTTGTACTTCTTTACGATACATTTTTCTATAAGCTAAATATAAATTAATACAATCTTGTTTAATATATTTATAGTTAGGTATGATAATATATCCTGTATAAATTAATAATAGAATTAAAATAAGCGATAGAAATGCTGATTCATAACTAATAGCTAAACCTGAAGCTAAATTATTGCTCGAAGTATTTTCAGCATATATTCTAGTCGTTAATGTTTGCCCTGGATTAAATAATGATATTTGTGTTGAACCACTAAGACCTGCTGTTAAATATAGTGGAGCTGTTTCACTCATAATTCTACCAGTAGTTAAAACGATTGATGAGATAATATTTTTATAACATTCAGGAAGTACAACTTTAGTAACTACTTTTCATTTAGATAATCCTAGAGCTAATCCATTCTCACGAGTTGTTTTAGGAACTGATAATAATGATTGTTGAAACATTCTTATCATTGTAGGTAAAATAACAATTGAAATTGTGAATGCAGCAGCAATTAATGATCTTCCAACGCTTCCAGCAGATGTCATCCCAAAAGTTCTAATAAATATCATTAAACCAAACATTCCAAAAATTATAGATGGAGCTGCTCCAATTGAATCAATGAAGAAAATCATCGCTTTTTTAATTTTAGTTTCTTTTGCAAATTCATTTAGATAAATAGCACATAATAACCCTATTGGTATGGCGACTAGTAGTGAAATAATTACAATAATTATTGTATTTAAAAACGCTTGTCCTGTAGTATTTTTACCATATTGAAATATAGTGCTATTTTCATTTGAAAAGATTACTACCATTCCAGATAATAAAACATCAAGAGTAATTCAGAATAAAAAAGCCATAGTGATAAATGTACAAATAATTTCTAATCCAAATAAAATAAAAGATCTTGCATTAATAAATTTATTATTCTTAAATCTATTTGAAATAAAGTCTGAAGTATTAACTTTTTCATTTTGATTAATATTATTATCTTTATAAATTATTATATTAAATAAAAGCGATATTTGATTTGGGACAAACATTATTATTTTGGAAATAAATAATTCAACTTTTTTTCATTTGGTTCCAATTTTTGTATTTCTTTTATTTTTAGAAGTTAAGAATATGATAAAGATATTTAATAATAAAATTAAAATTAATAAAATTAAACCAAATAAATATAAAACTCCTCTTTTTTCAGGCCCACCAACTTCAGAAAACATATTTGTAGCAATGATTGAACTTAAAGTTCCTAAATTAGATTGTAATATTTCTTGAATACCATTAGACACAACTCCATAAGATTCATTTGGTAATATCATTGAAAGGGCCATTGTTTCACCAATTGTTCTTCCAATAGCAATAATAACAGCAATTACAATTCCACTAAAAGCTTCTTTCTTAATGATTTTATAAATTGCTGATGTTTTATTTAAACCAAGTGATATCGGATTCAATAATTGTTCTTTAGAAATCCCATCATAAGTATTTAAAGTTAAAGAAATAATTGTTGGTAATATCATAAAAGATAACATTATAATAGCATTAACAATAGTATATGGAGATGAAAGACCAAATATAATTTCAGTAACTTTCCCTAATGATGTTAAAGCAAATAGACCAAAGACAACAGAAGGAATACCACTTAATGTTTGCACAATGATAAAACATCTTCTAGAATTTTTTTCTGATAATCTAAATTTAATAAAAGTAGCAGTTTTAACTCCAATGGGAGTGGCAATCAGAACAGAAAAAATTGTTACTAATAAAGTAATAGAAAGTGGCATTCAAATTGAAGCATTTTTATCACTGAAGTTAAAATCTAAAGTATTAAAAATATTATATGTTGTAAAAGCTGGAACAGAAGAATAAATTAAAAAACCAATTAATAATAAGAAAATAAATAAAACAAGTACAGAAGCTGAAATGGCAAATCACTTTCCAATATTTCCATTGTTAGGTATTGTTTTTTTCTTCATTTTAATTAATATACTATTCATTTTTTGAACCTGTATTAAATTCAGCTCCATAGAATTGGTTTTTATGTTGTCTAATTAGATCATAATCAGAATTTCAAAAATTATTAGGTTCAACTGAGTTATTTTCAATTGGATTTTCACACATTGATTCTATCTGTTTTTCTGTTAAATATTTTACACCGATTTTTTTATAAAAATTTTTAAAAGAATTTATTTCCGAAGTAGTAGAAGTATTGGCTAAATAACTATTAGATATTATTCAAAAAATAAAATCTTTGATGTAATAAGGAACATCCAAAGAAACAATAGTATTTAATGGTCTAACTCAATTATAACCTTCAGCTAATTTATCATATTCTAATTTCTCATTATTATATGTCGCAATTTTAAAACCTTTTTTCTCAATTTCTGATTGATTATTTAAAACAAACCCAGTTGATAAGTATGTCATTGAGCCTGGTGCATTATATGAAGATACTTGATTTCAAGTTTGAATATTAGATTCATTTGTAGAAATTAAATATTGACTTTGGTTATACGAACCATCTTTTAATGCTTTTTTAACTTTATCACTTAACCCGGTTGTTGGTTTAAAATTTGAATCGTTAGCAAAAGCATCTGCAGTACCTGATTTTTGCGATCCTCCAGTCCTAGAAAATGCAGTAATCTTTTGTTCTCCAGCATTAGGAGTTATATCATTAAGAGAAATTGGGCCAGAACCAGAATATCAACCAGTAAAAGACTCGTATATTTTATTTATATTATCCTTATTAATATCTAATATAGTTGCATCATCTTTCACTGGTTTATAAATAATACTAATGCCATCTCAACATAAAGTAATAGTTTTTAATTTATTTTTTTCTCATTGTTTTGAAAAAGTACCAAGCAATCTGCTTCAATATCTTTTCCATCAGTAGCTTTAAATGTTGGTGATCCAGCTTCAGATAGTTTAGGGCTTCTAGAAGTATTTCCCATTTGTGTGAAATTATTAGCAACTGTTTCTATGCCAGTAGAAGAACCACCAGAGTCAACATTTAAATCAAAATATTTATTAACATTTTTAGTGTAATAATAACCAATTTCTGAAAGAATTGGTTGTACAGCACTAGAGCCTGAAGAAAAAGCAATATTATAATTAGCACTTAATACAGTGGTTACAACAATAGGAATTGTGATTACCATCGTAGTAGCTGCTACTACGATAGGTAATTTGTGAGATTTTAGGAAGTTATAAATACGCCTGAAATTCATTTTAAATATTATAACACTATATATAATTAAACAAATTTAAATTTATAATTAAATAAAATTCAAAAATTATTATACTATGTACTTTTTTATCATTGCATCAAATGATCCAAATTCTTTTTCAATAGTTTTCATTGAAGAATCAATTAACTTCTTTTTATTACCTATTAAAATAACTCTATTTACCATTTCAGATATTATTGATATATCATGACTGATCATTATAATTGTAATATTATTCTTTTTACAAAAAGAAAGTATGAAGTTTTTTATGCTATTTTTAGATGCAATATCAAGTCCTGTTGTGAATTCATCTAAAAATAATAACTTAGGTTTAATTATTAAAGAAAGAAGGACATTTAATCTTTGTTGTTGCCCACCAGATATTTTTGATATTTTTGTATTTATAAATGGTTTTATTTTAAATATATCAATAATCTCTTTTATTTCATTTTCTGAAATATCATTTTCATCTATATTAACAATAAACTTTAATATATCTTTTGGTTTTAGTGACTTAGGAAAAGATAAATCTTGAAATTGAACTCCTATTTGTTTAGCTAATGAAATATTATCAAAGAATTTATGAACTTCACCACTGGTCGGTTTTTTAAATCCCGCAATTATCTCAACAATAGTTGTTTTCCCAGCACCATTACCACCTAATAGCGCAATTTTATCACCTTCATAGATTTTAAAATTTATATTTTCAAAAATTATTTTCTTTTTTTTAGTTTTTGATTGATAACTTTGCGAAATATTATCAACACTAACAATTACTTTATTATTATTTTTATAATTAATAAATTCTTTTAATTCTACTTCTTCAATAATATTATTGTTGTTGTTATCATTTATTCTTTTTCAAAACTTACCAGAAATTTTCATACTATCTCCCATATCAATTAAATATCTTTAATCCAATTAATGAAAAAGAAATTATTGAAACATATGGCATTACCACATTTAAAGCTTTATGTCATCCTGCATAAATAATTATTGGTTGATTTCTAGGAAGCAGTGTTATTATGAAATCAGAAGAAAAGTTAAATATATCACCACCCGTTGGTGTTGACTGAGATAATACATTATTTAATAATCCAGCTGAATAATTTAATGGTGAAAATAATGACATTATTTTAATAGGTTGTGAATCACCAATTACTTGAAGCGGAATAAATTGACCAGCTAAAGCAAGTGTAATTAAAAAAACTGCAAAACTCACAATTTGAATTATTAATAAGTTCTTAAAAAGTGAACCCATAAAAAAAGCTAATGTTGCTGATGAAATAATTAAGAAAAGAAGCGCATATATTAATTGCCCAAAATTAATATAACTAATTTTAGAAATAGATGTATTTAAAAACATTAGGAACACAATAAAAGTAATTAATATGCAACCAATTGAAATCAATGAAAATAGTAGCACTATAACAATAAAAAAATTCGATTTAGTTATTCCAGATGTTTTCATTTTTCTAAGAATAATTGAATTTTTTAATTCAACCATCATTTGAGGAATACTAATAATAGTTAAAGGTAATATAGACATTGAAAAATATGTTGGTAACCCTGAAATTAATGATTTAGTTTGCCCTATGGAAAAATAAATAAACATAAATATAATTGGCAAAAGTACAGAGATCATTAGACCAATTTTTATTTTAAAAAAAAATAAAAATAAGAACTTATTTAGTTCAATGCTTTTTTCTAATTGTTTATAGTTATTTTTTTTGTAGTGTTTTATCATTTTTTTACTTGATTATTAAAATTAATATCAATTAATTTTATAAAACTAGACATAAATCATTCTTACTTTTTGAGCTTCCACTTTTTCTTTTTCATTAGAAGTAATACCACGATTAATTTTTATAGTCTTAACCATTAAAGCATTATTTGAAGATGGGATTGTTTGGCTACTTTCACTTTTAGACTTAGTTGATTTTTTAGCCTTAGTTATTTTATCAGCTTTTATTTTAGGAACTTTACGTGTTTCTTTTTTAGGTTTAAAGAAATTATGAATATCATCCATATTTTTCATTCTGTTTTCAATTTCTTCTTTATTATTAGCTGCATTAGAAATCTTTATTTGAATAGGATTGTAATCTTCTTGAGCTGTCCTAGAAGATATGAATTTTTTAGAGAATAAATCATTACTTTTATTTAAGTTTTGTTTAATAACACTTAATGAGTTAAATGATGAGTTATCATTTTTTGCAGTTGGTAAAGTCACTTTATTATCAAAAATATTTTTTGTTATAAAAGTAGCATCATTGCTAGTTTGTTGTTGAGTTGAAATATTTTTTTCTTCATTTCTTTCAATAGGGAAATTAACAACAGCTGTTTTGTTATTAGAGTTCTTATCAATATTAACATTAGGAACATAACTTATATTAGAATTTGTTAATTGATTGTTTAATTTAATTGCACTTGAAATATTCTTAAATTTTCTCAAATTATTTTCTTGTACTAATTGGTTTCTAATTTCAATAAAATCATTAACATTATCAGTGTATGGGATTTCTTCTATATATGAGTAAGATGCTGGCGGGATAGAATTTTGAGTTTCTTCTTTATTAACATATCTATTATTAGTAAATGATTGTGGTTTGTTAATGAAATCTAATATTGTATATGTCTTTTCATCATTAGAAGATAATATTTTTTGTCTTCTAATATTTGCTTTATTTAAATGATTATTTTGTGAAAGTGCTTTTGAACTATTATATAAGTTAGATTGTTCTTGATTATAAATATTGTTATTGATTTTATCAAAATTATTATTAGCTAAGAATTGATTATCTAGTGAATCATCGTTTGTTCTTACTTTTAAAACATCATTTTTATCATAAGGATTATAGTAATTTTGGTTTTCAACACTTTTTTGATATACAGCATCTTTAGCGTTTGTTCTATAATCAGCTTTTTCTTCTTTAATTAAAGTATCATGATTAAATCTTTGCATAGTATTTTCATGATCAATATATTCATTCAAATATTTATTTTGAAAATAATTAATTAAATCTTTAGATAAAATTTCTTGATTAGTAGTGTATGAAACAGTTGAAAGATCTAAGAATCTTAAATAATTTTTAGAATTAGTATTTTCACACATAACCTTAATAGCATTTTGTCTATTAGATGGAGAAAGTGAAGCAAGATACTCTTCTAAAATTTCACGTTTGTTATTATTTGCAACAAAATATTTTTTTGGAGAACTATCTATTCATTCTTTATTAATCTCTTCAGGAACATACATCATAGAAACATAAGCTTCATCTTCAGAGGGCTCATTTAAAGAATTTAAAATAGAATTTTGAGTTTGATTCAATATTTTTTTCATAGGTGTAGAGTTTTTTCTTAAAGACTCTATTATTTTTTGTTCGTTGTTCCCATTTATATATTCATATTTATCATTAAATAAATGACCATATTTATTATAAACTCTATTAGAAAATTTTAATTGGATAGTTTCATTATCAAATAAAAACGATTGTTCAAGTGTCTTATATATTTCGTTTTTAAATTTAGACATTTTAACTCCATCAAGGCTAAGCAATATATATATTTTAAACTATTTAATTAAATTTAAAAAATATTTTTAGATTTAGTTGTATTTTTTTTCAAACAAATATAGTTTATTATTAATAATCAGATAAAATAAAACACAATTATAAATTGATTATTTATAGAAATATTTATAAAATTTTTGTAATCACTTGAAAAATTTATAAAGAATATATTGAAATTAACTATATGATGACTAATACTAAACATAAATGGAATTCAAACTATTATTAGTAAAAATAAAAAAGTCGATAAAATAATAAATGAAAAATAAAAAGAAAATATTAGCGATAGTAAATTTACTTTATTATTTATCTTTAATACCAGAGGTAATATAGATACAAACAAAAAAATGTTGATCATTAAACTTCTTAAATATCTATTACTTGTAAAAATAAAAATAATATTAATACTAATTACACAAATATTAATCATTACAAAAGATATTGAAATACTATCATTAATAAAAAATAACATTAGTATTATAGAACAGAGTGAATTTATCATAATTGTTTTCATTTTCTTTTTTACAAAAAAATCTTTTATTAAATTAAGTAACAAAACCCTTAAGATAGATAATGAAAAATTCAACATATAAGAAATAAATAATTGGCTAAAGAATGAAAATATTTTTCTAGATTTAATATATTTGTGAAAAAGTTTTATAAAAATAATATTTATAACTTTTAAATGAATCCCACTGATAATAAATAAGTGCAGTATATTTAGACCAATAATATTTTTAACTAATTCAGAATTAAAATTACGTTCACCAAATAATAACAATAATAAAAATTCTGATATTTCTTTATCATAATTAGTATTTATATAAGAAATCATGTTATCTCTTAAACTATAATTAAAAGTATTATTGAAATAACTAATAATATTTTTAATTTTAAATTCTTTTGGAATAAAAAGATAATATAAAATAAATATTATTATTATTAATAATATTAAAGGCGAATACTTTATTTTATTTTTTAAAATATTATAACTAACAAATATAGATGAGGAAAATGTAATAAGTAGTATTAAATAATTTTTTGATGAAATTAAAAAAATAATTGAAATTATTAAAATAAAAAAATTTAAAAAATCAAAATTTTTCAAGAATGTGTATTTATGATAATTTTGTTCTAATCTAATATATCCTAAATTCCTTTAGTAGATATATTTTTTGTTTGTGTTAAAAACACTTTTTTTATTTAACAAAGTATTTGCCACTAAATATATTTTCTTTAGGCAAATGTAAAGAAATATAATATTTCAACTTTTGGTTATTTTTGTCTCTTATTTTATGTAAAGCAATTATTATTTTATCTTCAAGTCCATCAACTTTATATAAAGCATGTTCACCAGGAAAACCAGTTTCTTCAGAAGAACCTTCAAACAATTGATATTTATTACCTTGTGGTGTTCTTTCTCTAAAATCATTATTTCCAGCATCATCTAAGAAAATTATAAAAAATGGGTAGATTGTTCCTTTTGATTTAATTTCATTTCAAAAATATTCATCAATTCCAAGAGTTTGATAAATTTTATTTTCTTTAATTTTATTACAGAATTCATCAAAAGTCATTCCCATAATACCAGTATAGTTTCTTGAAGTTATCATAAAATTTATTTTTTGTTCACTATGGAATAGGTGGTAAATAGATTTTGCATTACGTTCAATTTCAAGATCTCTTTCTACTCTTGAATCACAAAATAATACTTTCTCTGAACCAGTTCTGGTGGTTTTCACTTTATTAGTTGGAGCTGATTTTCCATCAAGAGTGATATATTTTTCAAATTTATCAAAATCATCATTCATTTCAGCTTCTTTTAATCTATTTCATAATTCTTTTTCACTAGGTAAAATAAAATCTTTGTATTGTTTATGTAAAGATTCTACAATATAAATACTTAAACACTCTTTAATTGGTTGACGGTATCCAAATCATCTAGCTCTTTGTAATATCGTATCAACAGCAGTTGTTCCTTCATGAAAATTAGTTATATATGTTAGAAGTAAATTTTCAAAAGTAACTCCTCTTTCAACTTTTTTAGAACCTAAAATTATATTATTTAAGTTTTCAATAATATTGTCATCAGACTCAGAGTTAATAATATTTATATTTGTGTATTTAATGATTTTTTTAATTAAATCAATATAATCTTCATCTCAAGTTAAAGAATTAAATTTAGCATCATCAAATACTTTTTTTATTTTATTAACTATTTCAGAATAATCTAATGATTTTTTATCTAATGATAAGAACTTTAAAATATTATCTTTGTATTTAATAATTAAACGTAATAATTTATAATGATCTTCAATTATTACTGACGTATGAATTAGCATCGTAGTTGGTTCAATTTTTTCATACTTTAATATAAAAAAACTAATATTAATAAAATACCTAATAATTGCTTCTTGTAAAGATTGTGGGATAATATCTATTTCTTCTTTTTCTCAATCTTTAGAATCAATAAATTTAAAAATTTCTCTTTCATTAAAAAACTCTTCTAATCCCATATACCCTTTTCCTGGTTCATATGTAAAAACATGTTTTGGCTTTACAACATCTGTATCACTTATTAATACTTGGGCATGTGGAGTTGCAGTAACTGATAAGTAATTATAATTACTTATAGATTCAAGCATATTTTTAATAGCATTATTAGCAAATCTAATATCATTAATATCATTTGATCCTGTACTAGCTAAATCAGCTTCATCATCAATTATTAGAATTTTTTTATTATTTCATAATTTATTATTGATTAGTACTTCGTTAATTTTTTCTATTTGTTTGTTTTTTAAAATAGTAACAATATATTTATGACCATTTTTGAAATCATCAATTACTTTTTCAATTCTTCTAGAACTATTTCTTAGCAAAAAAGTATCAGCATTAAATATATCAACATTAGATGGTTTTTTATTTCTAAAGACTTCAAACATTCTATCGAATGTTTGATTATTTAATAAATTTTCTGTTGAAGTTAAAATAATACATAAATCATATCCTTTATCAAAGTATCTAGCTATAACAGAACTGAAAACTGTTGTTTTCCCAGATTGAACTTTACCAACCAACATTCCAATATCTTTTTTCTTTTGTGATAGTTTAGAATATATTTCTCTAGCTTTATTTAAAAAATTATTAATTCCATCATCATCAATACCTTTTTTCTTAAGATATCTTATAAATGTTTCACTACAACTACCAATTTCAAACAATTCTATAGCTTTTTTATTAGTTGTCATTATTTTCTCTTAATAACTTATTAATTTCATATTTCAAAGATGTCACAGGTGAGCCATCAAGTCGACAAATTGTTTCAGCAATTGCATAGCAAATAACAAAATGTTCTAATTTATGACTAATATCATCATATTCCATGAACGGAATAAAATAAGGGTGGTTTAAGTTAAGTTTAATATCATATTCATAAACTTGCTCAATTATATTTTCATCAATTGATATTAGTTGAAGTCAATCATCTTTTACTTCTTTTTGTTTTGACTTAACTAAGTTCATTGTAATTTTTTTACCATCATCAGAATTGTATGTAAATCTTAACTTATTTTTAATAATTTCAAAATCTTTGAATTCATCGCTATGACCACTTAACTCAAAAGCTTTTGTTAAAAAAAATTGTGATGTAGCAAGTGACTCAATTATTTCATCATCAATAATTTCATTTTCATCAATATTAGAAATATCATGATTTAAATCATTTTGTTTTTTATTCATGAATGGTTTAATTTTTTCAGATAAAAATTCTTTCAATTTATTTTTAATATCTTGGTTTCACATAAAATCATTATTAAATATATTTGTTTTTAAATCATCAATTTTTATATCCAAATGAATATTTATAAAATCATTAGAAAGTCATGGGGGATTATATAATTCACCAGTACCAATAATAACTCTATTATCATTTGAAATAGAAATTCCAGATTCTCCTTCTTCTATTTTAAAAGCATTACCTGAGAGATTAAAGGTATTATTATTAACTAAAAAAGTTCCTGATAAGTTAATTAATTTAATATTTTTATTTTTATGTTCTAGTTTATTTAAATTAGATAAACTATGCACTGGAGTAAAGCAACCAGAAGAAACATCATTTATTACACCATTTTCAATAATAGTAAATAATATTGTTGGATTATATAATTCTAAAATATCTTTATAAATAAAAGAAAGTTTATCATAAATTAATGAAGAAATTTCCTCATTAAACTCATGACGAATATTATCTATTGTAATTCTAGTCCCTGTTTTAAATGATCTTATTATCTCATTTGGCTCAACAAAAAAAACATCAACTTCTGAAGAATCTGAATCCTTATCCAGGGATAAAGTAGTTGTGAATGCATATTCATTATTTTTTGATTCAATGCATACAGTTGAACCTAAATAAAAACTACCAGATTGTGCACTATAAGGGAAGGGGTGGTTTTCAGCATTAGTTTGTAGTCAAATATTCTCTAAATCTAATTTAGAGATACCAGAAGAGTTATCCATAACTTGTAGGCAATTATCAGTCTTATTTCAAATAATGATAATTAAACTTTTTGAATTAAGATTATTTGTTATCTTGAAATAGTTAATACTGTTGTCTATAAGTTGACATAGACTTGAAATAATTGAATATGGGGAATATTCAAATACTTTATACAAATTATTTTTTTCAATTTTAATTTTATCCATAATTTTATTTACCACATAATTATATAATATATATACAAAAATATTAATAATTGATATAGTTTCTTAATAAATTAATACAAATAAATTTATTTTTTAAATATAAATTATTAGCAATTTCTTTGAATATTATTAGAAAAAGAGATTAGATTGATAATTTATTAATTATTTTGATATAATTTATTACATAATACTATTTTAATATTATAAAGAGGAGTTAGAAATGAAGTCAAACAAATACCAAATTAATAATAATGAAAATGGTTTAGAAACAGATTTTAGATTTATTAGTGAAACTTTAAATAACAATAACCATTCAAAAGCAAACATTTTATTTATACCTGGAGTTGGATGTGAGTTTGCTGATCACAATAAATTTAAACAATTATTAGTGTCTTATAACTACTATGCAGTAAATTTACCAGCTCATGGTAATAGTGATTTTGAAAGTTATGATAGATTATCTTTACAAGACATGGCTAATTATGTATTAAGTTATATTGAAAATAAAAAATTAGATTCATTAATATTGATTGGGCACGGTACTTCTTGTGCTGTTGTTGCATTATTAAATAAATTTATTCCTGAAAATATTATTGGAAACGTTTTAGTTTCTCCAATTGATTCTACTTTCATTTCTGATGCTAAGCAAATTAGAGATATATTAGTACCAAGATTAGATGAACAAATATCACAATTATTAAGATTGTCTGTGTATAATTGAGATGAAAAGAATTCTGAAAACTCTTACTGAGGTAATTATAAATCATATAAATTAGATCTTTATAAGAAGAATTATAAAGCTTTAAATGTTATATTAGATTATTATTTAGAACCATCTGTTAAATCTTCTATAGAATATTTATATAATGATTTATATATTCCTACATTAGTTGTTTATGGTCAATCTGATGGTTTATTAAGAGTTGAAGAAAGTATGGAAAATATTCAAAGATTAATAAAAGACGTGAGTATTAGTACTATCCCTTTATCTGGAAATCAACCATTTATGGAAAACCCTAACAATTATTATAGTAATGTGATTTCTTTCATAGATTACACAGTTGATAATTATAATTATGAAACAAAATCAAATAATAGAAATGATAACGAATAGTTATTTATAGGTAAGGTATAAAATATGCAAAATAATAACATGAATTCTAATCCATTTTTAAAAGAATCTGTAACTAAAGAAGTTGAACCAAATGATATTGTTGCTGGTGAAGCAAAGCTTTATGATAATAACTTTGTAAATCCACATGTAACAAAAACTGATGACGCAATTATGGAAGAGCTAATATTCTATATTGATTATAAAAAAAATCGTGGTGATTTTATTACTTTTGAAGAAAAAATTCAAATTGATAAATACTGTAATCAATTATTAAAACAACTAGAAGTTAATAGACTATATCGTGAAGAAGTTGGTATTGAAAATAATGGTGGGATTACAAACATACCAGCTGAATTTTATAATTTAGTTAATAATGACAAAATTCCTGAAATAACTTTATACCAAAGAGATGAAGGGTATGGCGGTTATACTTCTAAAAAAGTAAGAATATCAAAAGAGAAAATAGAAGATTTTAATAAATTAAAACTTCAAGATCCTGATAAAGATATAAAAGTTAGTAGAGAAGTTCAAGAATTATATACAGCTAACATTAATACTAATGTTAATACTAATATTAATACTAACATGCAAAAGGAAAGTGTTCCACAAAGCACTACTAAAGGTTCATTTTTTTCTAGAAATAATAAATCTTCATCAAAAAATGAAACTGCAACTCCTAATATAGCTGCCAAACCAAGTGTTAGTGCAACTCCAAATATACCTGGAAAGCCAAATATACCTGGAAGACCTGGTGTTAGTGCAACTCCAAATATACCTGGAAAGCCAAATATACCTGGAAAGCCAAACGTTAGTGCAACCCCAAGTATACCTGGAAGACCTGGTGTGCCTACAATTCCATCTTCACAACCTACAGCTAAACCTAAAGGAATGTTTGATTTATAATAACAACATATCTTTATCAAATCACTTAAAGAAGATATTTTTATTATAGTAATAAAATAAAACACAAAACTAATTTATGGTGATTGGTAATAATTTCTAATAGTCATTGATTTTTAAAATTAGTTCTTTGTTAACTTAAATTTTAAAAACAAAATGATCTGTATATACTAAATATACTAAACTTTTTTTTATATAAAAAAGTATTAAGTTAAACTTATAAGTAATAAAATATTATTTGCAATATAATAAGAAACATAGGTGTTAATTATGAAAAAGATAAATATAAAAATATGAAAAATAGTAACTGGCATTGGACTTCTTGGTGCAACTACAGCAGTTGTAACTCCTATATTAGTGGGTTGTTCAAAAAGTGATAATACTGGTAATACAAATAAGCCTCAAGAAGTTAAACCAGAAGTAGCTAATGATGATGGCTGAAATGATTCCATTGCTTCTCGAGCTAGTGTAACAAAAGAACAATATATAAAAATGAGAAAAAATTTAATACAATATTCTAAAGACCACCCTAAAACTTTTATAAATATGAAAATGGAACTTCTTGAAGGACTAACTCTTTCTTATATTTGTATAAATTGAAATGATAGTAGTAATAACAAACATCAAATTAATATTAAAAATTATGATACAAAACCCTTTCTTTATTTAATAGATGGTATTTTTGTTCATACAGAAAAGAGTAATAAAGGAATTATTGATTGAATTTTAAACTTATATCCATAAAAATATAATTTTATTATTCATATAAGTTAAAATTTCTCTGAACCTTCTCTCATCAATTTTAGCTTTTTCTCTATTATTTAATAATGTATAAAAGTTATTTAATCAATATTAATTGATTTTTTTAGTTATTTTTCTCTTTATAAACTTAATTTACTAGTTTGTTTCTTTTTCAATTTCTACAGTTTCTTCTTCTTTTTTATTTTCTTGTTCTTTTTTATTCTTTTCTTTTTTGTTTTGTTTTCTTTCTTTTTTTGTTAGTTCTAAAGGGTTTGATTCATTAGTATTTTTTTTGCAACTTTCTAAGTCTTTAATAATTTCATTAATTTGGTCATCTCTTTTAGAACCAAATCTTGAAAAATTAGCACCATGTTTTGTTTTAATAAATATTTTTAATAAAATTCCTAAAGCAATTCCACCAACTAGTAAAATGATAGTTATAATAAAAATAGGTAAAGTAATACTATGAATAGTATTAAAAATTCCCGTTAAATTAACTGGTTCACCTTCTCCTGAGAATAATTCTTCAAGCATTTTTTTCAAACCTTCTTCAGAAAAAGTTAAAAAACCAGTTAAACCCGCAACAATAGAAATAGATATTGCACCAACAAGCATAGTAACACCATTAATGGTTCCTCGCATAAATCTTAATATTTTTAAAATCATTTTAATCCTCTTATATTATCAAACTTTGACATGTACAATTATAACATTAAGGTTATATTTTCCTGATTAAATTTTTTTATCAAATATTTAAAGTTATTGCTTTTTTAAATAATGGTTGTATAATAATATAGTTTTTATAGTCGTGTAGCTCAGCTGGTTAGAGCACTCCCCTGATAAGGGAGAGGTCGATGGTTCGAGTCCATTTACGACTACCATATTGGGGCCTTAGCTCAGTTGATAGAGCGCCTGATTTGCATTCAGGAGGTCGTCGGTTTGATCCCGATAGGCTCCACCAATTAAAAAAAATAAAAGTGTGTTTTACACACTTTTTTTTATTTTTATTAAAAATCATATGAATTATAAGATTATAATAATATGTTATAATTAATTTTATGAATTTTAATTTAAATAATAATAATTATCACTATAAACAAAATGGATTCTCAATAAATAGTGAAGATAATAAAAAATTTTCTATGAAAAATATTTGAAAAAATAACTTTTTTATTATCTTTGCTTTTACTAATTTATTAATACCTATTTTTTTAACAATGATGTCAGCCCTTGGTAAATATAATAATTCAGAGTTTAATATTGTAAATGTTGGTCTTACAACTAGTTTCTTAACTATTTTTAATCAAATGATGATTAACTTTAGTATTGGTGTTTTATTTTTAATCTTTTTAAAATATGAAAAAAGAAAATTAAAAGACGATGAAGAATCTCAATCAACTGCTTTTTTTATTGCATTAATTTTTGCTCTGATAGTTTTTATTTTATTTATTTCAACTTCTACTCTATATGTTATTTTTTCAGAAATGTATAAAAATTTCCACACTTATTTAATAGTTGGGTTACGTTTTATATTAATTTCTGCTCCTTCTCTACTTTTTAATATGTTTCAATATATATTATTAATGTTGATATTAAAAAGAAACGGTAATAATTATGGAGCTTTTTTTAATATATTATTTACAATAATAACTTTTGTAGTAGTTGCTATTATATCAATCGCTATCCCTTGAAGCCATGAATATGAAACATTTTCAATTGGTTTAGGGTTAACATTAGCTTCAATGATTAATTTATTAATAATAACAATCTATTCTTATTTTACTAAATTAATAAAAATCAGTATTTATAAAATCCATTTTGCTGTTGTTAAAGATATAGGAAAAAAATTAACTAATTATTCTGTTAGTTTTATTTTAGCTACTATAATGAAATCCTTTTTAGTATTCGGTATAGCTTTAGGGACATCTATACATAATAGAAATACTGATATTAATCAAATGATTTCTAAAATTATATGATATCACTCTTTATATTTAATTGGGTTCTTGGGTGATGGAATAGTAATGACTGTTGATTATTTAAAAATAAGAAATTTTAAAACTAGAACTTTTGATCAAAAGTTTTGAAAGAAATTAATTATATTTACAATTTGTGGGACTTTTATTATAGCTGTAATATTTGGTTTTGTATTAAAACCTCTTACTAGTCTTTATTCATTGAATACAGGTATTGGAATAAATTCTATTTCTATTATGAATAACTTATGACAACCTTTTGGAATCCAAAATACTGTAATTGACTCGAGTGGAAATATATTAATGAAAAATGTTCGTATATTTGCTTATATGTATATATGTATGTATCACTTATTTTTATCAGGATCAAAAATTGCTGGATTAAAACAATTTGAATTTTCTCATTATTCTAAATTTGATTGAAAAGGTTTTGGTTCATCATTTATTATGTTATCTGCTGTAATGATAACTATTTCTCTTTTTGGGATATTACCTGCAAAGTTAGGAAATGTCCAATTACAAACATTATTTCCATCTTTAGATAGTTTTTCTTTTGCATTAGTTATAATAGTTGGTTTATTATTTGTAATGAGTTTATTAGGTGTTGCTAAGTCTAAAAAAAGTATGAATAAATGTATAATGAATATTGTGGAATAGTTTATGGAAAATAATAAAAAATTAATAAGGTTAGATGAATTATTAAAACTAAAAAACTTAATTGAATCAAGAAATAAAGCGACTACTTTAATCAAAGAAAACATGGTTGAAGTAAATTCAAAAATTATAAATAAACCAAGTAGTAAGTTTTATATAACTGATGATATAAAATTATTGAATAATTTAAAATATGTTTCAAGGGCTGGAGTTAAATTAGAATCTATTGTTGATGATTTAAATATAGAAATTAATAATAAGATAATTTTAGATATTGGTTCATCTACTGGTGGTTTTAGTGATGTATGCTTACAAAAGAATGCAAAGAAAATATTTTGTGTCGATATTGGTGCTGATCAATTACATCACAAAATAAAACAAAACGAAAGAGTGGTGGATTTATCTCCATTAAATATTAAAAATTTAAATAGAGAAATAATAAATGAAGAAATTGATGTTGTTGTTAGTGATTTATCATTTATTAGTTCAACTTTTATGTTTCAAGCAATTAGTAATCTTAAACTTTCAAAAAATATTTATATCATCACTTTAATTAAACCACAATTTGAATTAACTAAAGAAATAATAAATAAACACAACGGAGCTGTTAAAGATCCTAAATATCATCAGCTTGCAATTGATAAAGTGGTTAATTGTGCACATTCCTTTAATTTTAAGTGTTTAAAAATAAATAAATCACCTATCTTGGGAGCTAAGAAAAATAATGAAGAATTCTTGGGAGTTTTTATTAGAAGTGAATAAAATCATATTACATTTAGATATTAATTATTTCTTTGCACAAGTTGAAGAGATATTAGATCCTTCATTGGTTGATAAAGTTGTTGTCGTTGCTAATAAAAGTGATAAATCAGTTATTGCTACCTCAAACTATAATGCAAGGGCATATGGCATTTATGCAACTGATACTATATTTAATGCTAAGAAGAAAAATAGAAACATTGTTATATGTGAACCTAAGTATGAACAATATAGAAAATATTCAAATATATTTTTCAAGATAATTAAAGAATATTATACAGAAAGTATTGAAATCTATTCAATAGATGAGTGTTATATTGACGCTACAAGACTTTTAGATAAATACCATAATAATATTCATATATTAGTTTTAGATATCTATAATACAGTTTTAAGCAAATGTAAATTAAAGATAAGTATTGGAATTGGAAATAATAAATTTCTAGCTAAGATGGCAAATAACATATCTGATAAGAAATTATTTTACAATGAAATTTACAGAAATGAAATTATTGAAAAAATATATCCATTAAAAATATCTAAAATTCATAATATTGGAAAGAAAACTGCTAAATACTTTGAAGATAAAGATATTTTTATAGTATCTGATTTTATTAATTATAAAGATCAATTATTATTGAAAAAAGATTTGATGTCAAGATATGAAATGATTTATCATTATTTGTCTGGAACAAGTGATGATGTAGTTGAAACTAAAACTAATTTACCTAAAACAATATCAAGTACAACTACTTTTCATTATGCTACTAATAATGAATTAACAATTAAAAATATAATTAAAAAAAATTCTAATAAATTATATTCACAATTAATAGATAATAATTTAATTTGTTTGAAATATTCCATTAAATTAAGAGGTGTTGATTTTATTAATAATAAATCTATTACATTGTGTGAATTAGTTAAAAGTAGTGAAAGTTTTTATTTAATTTTTTTAAAATTATTTATCAGCTGTTGAGATTTAGAAGAATTAAAACAAATAACTATTATATTAGATGGGATTTACTATAAAAGTGATTATAAGGAACAAATAAAACTATTTGATTAGTATTTTTTTGTAGAGATTAACGAATTATTTTTTGAGTATTCAAAGAAATTATTTGATTTTAAAATATTGAATTTAAATTCTTTTTTAACTTCACCATCTGAAACTTTATTTGTTACCACAGGAGGAGGAGTTTCAGGATCTGGTTTTGGAGGAAGAGTTTCTTCTGAATCATAATCAGGATTGTAAAACTTAATAACTCTGTTTAATAAAGCTTCAACAGTTTCTTCATCTCCTGAAGATTCAGATGATATAACAGAAACATCAAATGGATTAGTTATTTCAGCTGTATAATTATCAGGATTTAAATTTCTAACCATTAATAAAGAACCATTCATATTAAAAGCTGATGTATCAGAGTAATTAGCACTTAAGTATGATCTTATAAAAGAAAAAGATTGTAAAAAACTTCTAACTTCATTTGTTCTTCTATAATAAATTTTTTCATATTCAGTTTCTTCACCAGCGTTTGGTCTAAATTCATAAAAAGTTTCTAATGATGGTTCATATTTAAATAAAGGTTTTTCTAAATCAACTTGTAGTGTTACTGAAGCTTTAGTTTGATCAAATGAGTTTGGGCCTATTGCTCAATATCTTTTATCTTCTTCACCATCAAGGGTTTTATAATTACCCATTCTTAATGTTCTTTCCATTAATAAATTTGATGCTTCAAATAATTCTTTTGTAGAAACAATATCAATGTAATTTAAAAATGTAGGATTTATTTTATCAATCCCTAACGCCAAAGCATTTTGTCCTCAAAATGAATCATAAATTCTACTCATTAATGATTGATTAAAATTTAAAGGCAATCCTTGACCTTCTAAAAAAGTTTTAAAGTTACCATTTAATAATGCATTAGTTTCAGCATAAGCTTCTGATCCTAAAGTAAACATGAAATTACCATTATTAATAGCTTTAGGATTATCAACAATAGTTTTTATAGAAAAATTAGATGTTGGTAATGTTGCATAATTAATTGAAGCTTTATTAGAGGATGTTTCATTGTTAACAACTCATTCATCATAAACTTTTTTTGTTAAAATTCTAACATTTGGATAAGATTTAGGAATAAAATCAACAAAAAGTCCGAATGTCAAACCGATTGTTGTTATTGACGCAATTGCTACTAAAGATTTTAATACAGTTTTTAATTTCATAATATTCTATTTTTAAATTATAGCATATTTTATAATATATTATATCAATTTTTTGTGCTCTTTTGTTAAATCCTATTAACATATATATTTATATTATTTTATTTTTGTATATATATTTAAAATATTAATATTTTAAATATATATAGTTTTATTAATAAATAATGATATGCTTATATTATTCAATTTTATTATAATGGAGATTAAAATGCCTACGGAATATTCTAAAATACAAAATTTTAGTAATAACTCAAAAGAATACAATCAAATATTAGAAATAAAAGAAGCTATTAAATTGCTTTCTTTTGGGGAATATGATTATAATAAAATTAATATCTGCTTAGGTAATAAATACAATATTAATGATTTAAGAATAGCAGTTTGCATTTTAATTAAAGAAAAAGAACGAATATTTAATTCTGGAATAAATGGTCTTTTTTTATTTGTGATAAAAATCCTTTAATATTATTCAACAAACTTTTAATAAGTGGTAAATATCATTTTCAAAAATTTAATTCATTTGTTTATGAAAAAGTTAGTAGTGGAATGCTAACTAATCCAAAATTAGTTATATCTAATAGTATTTTTGATAATGAATTGAAAATTTTTAAAAACTTTATTTTAAAAGTAAATAAAAATGCTCAATTTATTAATAAAGAATTTACACATGAAAATATTATTTTTTAAAATTAATTAATTATATAAATGATTTTAATATAACAAGTAAGTTAGAAACTGAAATTATAGTTAATTTTATAAAAGATAATAGTTTAAATGCTCTATTGTTTTCTTTGCCAAATAATCCAGAATATAAGAAACTTTTAAAGTTATTTTCTTATAAACATAAAAAAAGCAAATTTTTAATGTTAAAAAGTATTATTGATGAAAAACCTAATAGAAAAAGATCAAGAGTTTATAAATTGAGTAATGAAAATAATTTTAATTAACATCGATCCTAAAATAGTCAATAATAAAAAAGATTAAAAATAATAATATCAGAAATTTAATTTAGACCAATAATATGCCTTCTATTAATATACCTTCTATACTAACTTAGTTAATTACACTTAACATTATTGTGTTAATTACACTTAACATATGCTATAATAATTATATTAAAGGAATTTATGAATTTAGAATTACTAGTTGATTATCGAAATAATCTATTAAATATAGAAAAGAATAATTATAAAGAAAGAAAGATTTTCAAAATACTTTCATCTAGGGTTAATAAACATAATTTAGCATTAGTTGGTTTAAGACAAGTTGGAAAAACTGTTTTAATGCAACAATTAGGAAAGTACTATTATGATAATTATGTGAATATTATTGATGATAGTATTGATCAAAATGCCATTTCAGCAACTAAATCAAATTCTGAAAAAATATTTTATATAAATTTAAAAGCCCTTCCAGAAATTAATAAAAAAGAAAATTTAGAAGATTTTTTAAATAGTATAAAAAATCCCCAATATAAATTAATAATGATAGATGAAATTCAAATAATTAATGAGTGAACTAATTTAATTCAAGCTGCTATAGATTTAAACCCAAAAGCAAGGTTTATAGTCTCTGGTTCTAATGCCAAAGCAATAAGTAGCGAAACTATGGTTAATAGGATGAATACTTATTTTGTAAACCCATTATTATTTTCAGAATATGTAAATATTTGAAATAATAATGATCAACAAACATATTTTGATTATGGATCATATCCAAAAAGCCGTCAATATGAAGAGCCTTCAACGCAATATAGAGAATTAGTAGAATCTAGTATATTAGATAAAGTTATAGTAGAAGATCTAAATAAAATGGTTGATGCTGGTAAATTTAAATTCCTTATGAAGGGAATTAATAATCATATTGGTAATGAAATTATATATAAGAAATTAGAAGAAGAAACTAAAATTACTAGACAAACAATTTCAGAATATATTAAATTTATGAGACAAACAAAGTTAATTCATTTAATACCTAAGTTTAATGATTCAAAAACTAATAGAACATATAAAATTTACTTTGAAGATAAAAGTATGATTAATTATTTTAATGATTTTGAAAAACTAAATAATAATTTATTGGGCTCTTTAGTAGAAAATATAATTTTTTCTTATTTGCAACAGCAATATAGGAATAAACTATCAATTGATGAAATTTATTATTATAGAAATAAAAGTAATAAGGAAATAGATTTTATACTTTCAAAAGAAAAAATCATTATTGAATGCAAGTATATTAAAGACCTAAATTGTGAATTACAATCTGAAGAATTAAATAGAGTTATTGAAAATGATAAATTTGATGATTATAAAAAAATTGTTATAACGAATAATATTTCATATGATGAACCAATTAATGGTTGATATTTTTATAAATTGAAAGATATACTGGAGGAAAAATATGTACTTTAATGATATAGATAATCATATAAAAAATAAGTTTAAAAAAAATGAAAAATTTATAGAACTAAAAAAGCTACCTGATAGTGAAAAAGATATTGAGGATTTAGAAGCTGATATAGTCTACAAATTACCTTTGATTTGTTTAGCGGTCGATATTGTTGATTCAAAATTAGGTGAAGAAAGATATGGAATAGAAAATTGAAGTAAAATATTATCTGAATTTATATATGGCGTTTCTAAAATTATGAAAGAATTTTCTGGGAGATGAATAACTATTCAAGGAGATGGTATTTATTGCTTATTTAATGCTGATGATAAAGGAGAAATAGACAACAGTTTTAGTTGTTCTTGTATAATAAATACTTTTAAAACTCATTTAAATTCACTTATTAAAAAAATACTAAATCAAAATGGTAAATACTATAATCTTGATTTTGGAATAGGGTTATGATTTTCATTTGAAAATTATATATCTAAGGTTGGTATTTCTAGAAATACAGATATAGTTTTTATGGGTGATTCTGTAAACTTCTCTAATACATTAGCAAACCTTGCATCAAGAAATAATTATGAATCTATTTTATTCAATGAATTATTTATGAATAATTTTAGTGATAAAAAAAAGAAAGAAAATTATAATACTGGTTCATTTAATATATATAATAATTTACTCAGCTCATTTAATATGAATAATAATATGCTTAGTTCACTTAATATGTATAATATAGATAAATATAGAATAAAAATTTATGGTTGTAGTTGAATAATGACTAATTATAATAATTTTATAAAGAATAGTGTATAGTAATAAATATGAATAAAGATATAAAAAAATATCAAGAACTTTTAAATATTCATAAAGGACAAATAAAATCTATTGATGATAAATCAAGTATTTTAATTGGAATTATATCAATACTTATTGCAAGTCTTTTTTCAATAATTAATATTTTAGAATTTTGATCTTGAATAACAATTTTAGTATTATTTGTGATAACTATTTTAATTCTTCTATCATCTTTATTTCCTTATATTTGATCATTTGAATATAAAAAAAATAAAAATAATTTATTACATTTTATATCAATCTCTAAAAATTATAAAAATCCTATTTGAGATGTTGAAATAAGTTTAGATGACTACAAAAATCAGATTTTTACTTTATGTAGATTAATTCATATTAAATATATAATACAAATTATCTCTATTTGTATCTTAGCACTATCTATAATATTAATGGTAATTTTTATACCTATTTCTATATTCGTAATATAATTTAGATAGGAACTTAATATGAATGAAATAAGAAAATTAATAGGAATATGTATAGATATAAGAAAATCAACAAAAATGGTTGAAGAGTTTGGGTTAAAAGAAACTACTGAATTAATATCAACTTTTATTGAAGATGTTTATAGTTGTTTGCAAAATTATGAAAACCTTCAAAAAAGGGCAAGACATCAAGGTGATGGCATTTTAATAACTCTTCATACCGATAATGATCAAAAGGCATTTGATAAAGTAAAATCCTTTATGTCTGAACTATCAACTATAATATTAGAACATACTACAGAATACTTTAAAGTTGGAGTTGGATTAGATTATAATGATTCTATTGAAACTAACATAAAAAACTCACCTAGAGCTGATAAATCATTAGTAGTAGGTAATTCTTTATCCACTTCTGTTAAAATTTGTAGTCAAGTACCTTTTACTTTTATTAATGGTGATAGATATTTTATTAAAGCTTCTAAAAAATATATGGATGCATCTAATTGAAAAGAAGATAAACAAATTGATACCATTTACCTTAATTCTAAAAAAACAATGGCATTTATTAAATTTTCCTAGCATTCATGTTTTAATATTTATTTCATTGATTTCAAAAATATTTATTAGTTATTAATTAAATTATTATATTATCTTAACAATATCTAACTATTAATAAAAAGTGTTTCTAAAATATCATCAATCATCTTTGAAACTTTTAATAAGTTTATATTAAATTGTTTATTATTATTTAAAGGTTCAAACATTTTATCAGATATAATTTTCAAAGCAGAATAACTAATGTTATTTATAAAGCAAGTTTGTGCTATTGCTGTACTTTCCATATCAATAGCTGATATCATATTTTCATAATTAAAATAATAATCATTAAAGTTTGTTTCACTAACAAAAGAATCACCAGTGAAACATTGTCCTTCTTTAAATTCTCCAATATTTTTTAATTTTAAAACTATCTTTTTAATTTTATCTAACATTTTTATATCACTTTTATATATTGTTGGCATTTTAGGTATTTGATTTATCTCATAACCAAAAGCGCTAACATTAACATCAAAATAAGAAGCTTGTTTTATTGAAATAATATCAAATATATTAAGTGTTTTATTTAAACCACCAGCTGCACCAATATTAAAAATTTCTTTTACACCATATTTATTAATTAATTTACTTGCACAAGCTGCAGCGTTGACTTTCCCTACTCCACTAAAACTTAAAATAAAAATATTATTTTTATATTCTATTTGATAACAATTCTTTTCAACTTCTATCATTTTAATATTTTTATTTTTTAACAAATTATGAACTTCAGTTTCCATTGCTATAATTATTCCAATTTTGTTCTTTATTTTAATTACTGTCTCAATATTATTTATTATCGGGACAACTATTGCAGTTGCTCCCACAATAGCTAATAATCCTAATCATATTTTTATTTTATTAAATTTTATTTTTAGCACCCTTTTATTTAATTATATTATAACAAATATAAAAACAATAAAATTTAACTTATTTTTGTTAGCAGTTAACATTTTAATTAATTGATGTTTTTTAATAATCTATTAGTTAATTGAATTCATTTAGTATATATTAATATCATCAATATCATTCATCATTATACTTAATTTTCATTTTACCTATATTTTTGCCATTATTATCTTCACAATTACGGACTACAGAATAAACAATATTATTTACTTTACCAGAAACTTTATTACTTTTTTCTTCATTCGATTCTCAATGTAAAGCTTGCATATTAAGAGTATTATTAGAACCATTATTAAAATTATCTGCATTTGGTTTTAGAGGCCAAATATGATCTATTGTTCAACCATCTTTTACTTGCTTTCCAAAATTATTTTTACATACTTTTCTACCAAATGGATCTGTACCATGTTCAACATCTCCAAAACATTTTTTTCATATTTTTTTTACTTCATTATCCATAGTAACCTACTTTCTAATTGATAATTCATCGATATATATAATATTATATAATTTTTGATTAACTTTCTTATTTAAATTAAATTTTAAAAATATTTTTTTCATTTCTATATTATATGAATCATAATCTTGATAAACTATTTTATTTAATATTTTATAAATAATTTCTAATTTTAACTTTCCAGTTGATAAACTTTCTACTTCTTTCCCATAAAATATTTTATAAATCTCAAAAAGATCAGAACATCTTTTGTTGTGAAGAATATCATATATTTTTTGATTATGAACAATGGAGTTTCTAATTTTTTTTAAACAAGTAATGAAATAAAAAAAACTATTACAATTCTTATTTGAAATAGTAAAGTTAAAACCAAATAAATCCACTAATATATCTTTTTTAATATCATTATTTAATGAATTAAAAAAATTATTAAGAATAGACAAATTTCAATTTGTAATCGATTTTCAAAAAGTAACATCGGTGTATTTAATGCTCTGATTAGATTTGTCTCAAAAATCAATTATTTTTTCTTTCAAATTATTTATTTTTTCATAATTAGATAGTTCTTTATTATTTATAGGATAAATTTTATAATTTTTTATATTTTGAAAAATTTTTAATAAGATATCTTTTTTTGCATCAAATAAATTACCTTTTTTTAGTTTATTCGCTTCTTTTTCAGTTCTTGCATAAGTGATTGCATGTTTTGTTGTATAATATGCAACTAATGTTGAAAATTTTTTTTCAAATTCGAGTATAGTTCATATTAATGTTTTAGAAAGTGATTGTTCAAAATCAAAAAAATTTAAAATATCATCACTTGTTATATCATTACGATACTTAATTATGTTTTCTTTTGGATTATTTATATGTAAAAAATATGAATGATAATCCTTAAATATTCTTTCGTAATTATATTTTTTTAAATAATCAGTTAATCTAACTTTATCAGATATTATAAGACCCCTGTCCTCTAAAAGCTTTATTTGATTATCAAAATTCTTAAATTCTTTAAATACCATATATTAATTATATAAAATTTTATTGATTTCAATAATATTGTTGTATAATAATGGTGTTATAAAAAGAGGGCATTCACTTAAATGTGACCCTCTTTTTGTTTTATGAATAGTTTCATGATAATTTTTATATAAATAACTATTTTTTCTTTTTATTAATTAATTTTGATTTTTTTTCTAGTTTTAATAATATTTATTAGATAAAAAAAAACTCCATAATTAAATCATGGAGTTTTTAATATATGCAAATAATTAATTTAATTATTTAACTCTTGGAGGTATTGCTTTAGTATTTTAAATAACTGGATAAATTTAAACCAAAGCGCCTTTTTCAATATTACAAACTTTTATAATTCTATCTGCTGAAATTGTTTTAGAAAAGAATGTACTAGCAACTTTGGAAATTATATCAATATTTCTAATATCTTTAACAAAAATATTTAATTTGAGAACATCATTTATTTCGTGGTTTATACTTGTATAATATTTTTAATATTATCTAAATATTTAATTGTTTATCTTAAATATCATTAGACGCTAATTCTTTCGTTTTATTATCGATAGTATTTTATTAATATCTACATGAATAAGTCAAATGATTGGAATATTTAATTAATATTTTTAGAATTGTCCATCATCATTCAAAATAACTACATCAATTTAATTATATTAAGAGATTAACTAAAATTTAACTATAAATCTGCTATTATCAATAAAGAATTTTCAAGTTTATGCATTATATTTGATCTTTCAGTGTGAGAAACTTTATTTGGTTTGACAACTTCAGATCCAGTTCAAAAAGATTTATAATATTTATTTGCTTTTTCTTTTTTAATATTTATCTTTTCATTATAATCACCCTTATTATCACAAAAAGTCTTTTCTTCCTTTAAACACTCAATCATTTCATTAATATAATCAAGTATCTTTTGATAAGAAATACCAAATTTTACAGGGTTTTTTTTCATTTCTTCATAAAATATTTTACGAATTTCTTGTAATAATTGTATTGAGTTAAGATCTTTAGTTATATCAAGTAAAAAAAACTTTTTAACTTCATTTTTATCAATTGATGGGTTGTAGTGAAATATATTATTTGAAGAAAATTTTCAAGATTCACTATTCGTATTTGTTCTAAAATTTTCTAAATCATGACCAGTAAATGAACCATTTTTTGCAGTATATCTTCCAAATATTCTAATAAAATTTATTAAGGGGGTTTTTTCGTCTTTATCTCACATCCTATCACATAGAGAAAAAAAAGTTAAATATAAGTCTGCACTTTTTATTTGCGCTTTATTATTCTTATCTATATATATCTTATTTGCATCAATTTTACTATCTAATTGTTTGGCTTTATTTTGTATTATCTCTACAGTTTTAATATCATGTGTTAAAATTTCAAATTCTTTTTTAGATTTAATTATAGAGTTAATAGCAAGTTCTTGATTTATTGTATCTAATTTTTCAAAAAAATCATCTAATATAACTTTCTTTTTTGTGTTTTGCAAAGAGGCCACAAGTATTTCAAGAACCTTAGCTGCTTTTTGCCCATCAGAATATTTTTCAATGCCTAGATCAATTGAAATTGAATAAGAATCTTCAGTCACTTGATATAATCCATCTTCATTTGCAATGAAAGTTATTGATTTTTTTTCAACCAATTTAATCTGTTCTTGAAGTTTTTTTATTTCAATATATTCATCAGAAATTATTATTTTATTTTTTATTTCATTTATAATATCTGGCCCCCAATTATCAAAATTATTTAAATCTGAAAAAAGTCTTTTTAAATCTTTTAATTTTAAATTATCAAATTTTTCTATATCAATATTATTAACTTTTAATATTTTTTTAATTTCTTTAATTGTTTCGTCTAAAATTTTATAAAATTTTATCGCTTCGTTAGTTTGGTAATAATTATCCCTATCTTCTTCGAAACTAATTGATGTAAGCAATGATAGCAACTCTTTGTCTTCATCTGTCATTTTATCTAAGAGTTCCTTATTTTCAGAAATGAAAACATTTAAGTCAATTAAATTAGGAATTAATAAATCATCTATATTTGTCTTGATATATTCATGGTTATTTCATTCTGTTATTTCTGAAAAATCATTATTTTTCAGAAATTTTTTAAAAGATGTTAAAGAAAATCCTTTTATTTCCTTCATAGATGTTTGTGCACTCAATAATTTATTTTTTAAATTATCTATTTTGGTTTCTATTCCTTTTTTCTTGTAATTATATTCAGATATTATTTTTTTCTCAGGATCATATCAATTAGCAATTTCTGAATTAAGGACAATATAATTGTCTTCATCATCATTTTTGTTTTTTGAATATAAAGACTTTCCATTTCCATTATTACCATATATTAATTTTATAGACATAAAAAAACTCCTTAAATTTATTTTCCCTCTTATATAGATTTTGATTTTTTCTAGTTCTA